>PVKB01006359.1:0-64906 GCA_004027205.1 Ctenodactylus gundi | reverse complement strand
CAGGCTGGTCCCATTCTTGCTGACCCCGACCCCCGCCCCCCCCCCCAGCTTGCTCCCTGTCTCACTGTAGGACAGAGCAGCTGTGGCCACCTCACTCGCCTGGGGACCCCCAGGGGGCCTCAGTCAGCGCTGCACAGTCTCAGGCCCCAGTGCCCCAGGGAGAGAAGAGAACCTCTGCCTCACCTGGCCTGGCACACAGTGCCACTGCTCCTCAGGAGCCTGTGCCCAATGGCACAGGCCCACCCCCAGGAAGTGGGCAGATAGGCGGCCAAGGCACGGCGGGGCAGAGGGAGGGATTTCAAGCTGTGGGCGCTGTGCCGAGGGAGGAAACCCGGGCCCAAGGCCGCATGCTGCAGGACTCCCTGGTGTGATGTGTCCAGGAATGTGGCACCGGCAGGTGGGGCTGGGGCTGGGCGGGGCCTCGGGCTGCTGTCGGGATTGTGGAAAGGTCCAGAAGACAGAGCCAGTGTCTCACAGGGTTATCTCCATAGCAGGTGACCTCTGTGTCTCAGGAGAGACTTCTGTCCCCTCTTCTTTGTGGGTCTGATAGCCCTGTGCCCATAGGTGGGTGCTGCAGCCCACTCTGCACAGCTGCTCAGGGCCACACCCTTCAGTGCTGGTGGCATGACCTGAGCTCTCCCCTGCAGGGTGGTCCCTGTAGGACCTGACCCAGCCCTCCTCCCTCAGTCCCCACCCTCCCCCACTCCTCTGAGGCCACCCATCCCTGGTGTGTCACCAGCCACCAAACCCAGTGACCTTTACAGTCCTCACCTGGCAAGGGCTCTGGGACATGGCCAGGCCCCGACTGCTGCCTCCACCTTGGAACTCCTGTGCCTGAGTCCTTCTGCCTGTGCTGCCTGTCCCCACCTTCTCGGGACGTCCCCCAGCTCCGGAACCCTGCCCCGTGGCCCCGAGGGCAGCAGATGGGCACATGCCGGGAGGGCACAGGGCCGAGGAGGGTAGAGGGACGGGGCAGAGCAGGGCAGAAGCACGCCTCCGGGGCAGGTGCCTCCCGCACCCGTCCCCTGCCTGGTCCCAGGACCTCGGCCCCTGTGGCCTGTATGGCATCCTCTCACACCAGGCTTTCCAGGGTGGAATCTCACTTCCGCCCCACGCCTGCTCTTCCCAGCAGTGGCCATCTGAGATAGTGCCCGTGGTTGGGCCCTTAGCATAGGCCCATCGTCCCAGCACACTGGGAGGCTGAGGCAGGAGGATTGCCGGTCCAGCCCAGCCTGGGCAACTTAGCAACTTCATGAGACCTTGTCTCAAAATACAAAAAGAGGGGAAAAAAAGAAAGGCTATGTGTGTGGCTTAGTGCCAGGGCCCGGATTCCATCCGCACTACAAACAACAGTCGTGTCTGCCATTTACCCGCTGCCCTGGGCTGAGGCCCCGGGGCCTGGCCACCTCTCCCCCCGCACTCCATACTGAGCCTTGCAGTGCCTCTGAAACGGCCCCGTCTCCCACCCCTTCGCTAGGGCCTCAGTCCCCAGAGCCCGGCTGTCGCTTCCTGCCGAGACCTCTGCCACCCTCCAGCCCAGCTCCTGCAGCTGCCTGGAGTGTGTTCAGGTCTCACCACTTCCTTGCGGCCTGTCACCCGGAGCACAAGCCCGGGGTCGCTCCTCTGGCCCCAGGGCTGGCCTGTGGGGTCCCCTTCCGCGTGCCCCCTGCCCTAGCCCCGCACCCGGGGGGCTCGCCTGACAAGTGTAGTTAGGGTCCCTACTCGTCTGCCCCTCAAGACATGAGGTCCCAGTGGGCACTGTGTCCCCGGCTCCTGGAACGGAACCTGATGTGCCCTGTTGTCCCATGTGTGGCTTTGGTCCAGTAGGTTTGGGGGTTTTCACGGCCCTGGAGGCTTACCCTATGGCCCCTCACCCTGAGCCCTATCCTCAGCCCTTTGCTGATTTATTGATTTGAGGCCGAGTCTCAATAAGTTGCCAAGTACCCAGCTGGGCTGGAACGTGGCCTCATCCTGACTCAGCCTCCCCGAGTGCCGAGATCACAGATGTGACAGGATGTGTGCGTGAACGATCACAGACTCTACGGTGGGACACGCCCTCCTGTCGTCGTCCCCCGCACCCCCCCCCCCCCAGCCACAGCAACGGTGGATGGGGCTGGGGCCGGCCGGGTGCTGCAGCGGGCTCTGCAGCTCGGATCCCAGCTGCTCCTGGGCGCCAGGGCTGCCCCTCCCCGGGCTGTCAGGACCAGGCAGCCCTCTGGTGTTTCCCTGGCCCTGTGGGGGTGCGGGAGTGCTTCAGGCCAGGCGTGGTGGCGCAGGCCTGTAATCTCAGGGCGCGAGGAGGCTGAGGCAGGAGGTCTTGTATCCTAGGCCTCCCTGGACGGTTCAGTGAGATCCTGTCTCAGAAAACATGAAAAGGTCGGGGCTGGGGGGTCGGGAGAGCTCTGCGCAGGTGCCCTGAGTTCAGCCCCTAGAGTCAGAGAGGATAGCAAGAGGACTCCGTTCCCACGCCGCCCCAAGCTCAGGGCTCGCATGCCGGCAGGCCTTAGGAAGGGCCTGGCAGAGGGAGGTTCAAGGAGAAGCCGCTCCCCGTGGCTGTCCCAGTGGGCTCCTGTACCCTTCAGACTTGCTTTGATTTTTTTTTTTTTTTTTTTTTTTTTTTTTGATTGTGAGCCGGGATCATGGTAAGTCGCCCAGGCCGGGCTTAAACTTGGGATTCTCCAGCCTCCATCTCGCATAGTGCTGGGTTACAGGTCTGTGCCCTCGGCCTGGCTTCTCTGGAATCTTAGAAGACACGTATTTCGGAAAGTAAATGGAACAGGACAAATGACTCCAGCGTGAAAAGGCATCCCTGTGTAAAGCGTGGGTTAACGTTAACAGCCAGCTAATTGAGTTTGGCAACTAGTGCGTTTCTCCCCTGGGATTCCAGGCACAGGCCTCAGGCCCCTGCCATCCTCTCCCACCTGCAGTGATGTGGGGTGGGAGGGTCGGGTGCCTGGAGGGGTTCTGGCTTGGGCAGCAGGACAGAGGGGTGTCTGACCCCTTAGGGCACTCCCTGTGAAACCTCTTCCATCTCCACCCAGCATCTTCCCAGGAAGCTAATGGCCATCTCTCCTTCCTCCTTGTCCCCAGGCTGCCACTGTACTCCAAGCAGCCTTCAGGGGACATCTAGCACGAGCCACGCTGCTGCCCAGCACAGGCCAGGGTTCAGAACCACCCAGTCAGCCAGGATTCCTACAGCAGGTACTGCCTGGGGTGCACACAGGTCTGGCTGTGCCCAGGCTCCCTGCAGCTCCAGCCAAGCTCAGGCGCTGGGTCTTGCCTCAGCTCACCTGCCAGGTGCGCCTGACTCCTGACCACAGCCCAGCAAGCCGACCCCACAAGGCACCTCTGCCGAGCGTCTGGAGGCTCCTGTGGGTCCCGGAAAGCTGAGGAAGGCCGTGCTGTCTGTGCTGACTCTACCCCCATACACAGGACAGGATGACTGAGAATCTCCAGAGAGAGCTAGGCATGGTGGCACACGCCCACATGCCAGCACTCTGGGAGACTGAGGATCCCAAGTGTAGCCTAGCCTGGCCCGCTTCATAAGACTGTCTCAAAACCAGAAATTAAAAAAAAAAAAACCTTAAAGTTTTAAAGGTGAAGACCCTTCCTGTAGGAGGTAGCCACACAGCAGTAACAGGGTGGGGGTGTGCCCCTGAGAGTTACCTGCCTGCCTGGCCTGGCCCAGTGCCCGGGGGCTATAACTGCAGGCCTGCTTCTCCCCCCTTTTCCTTCCACTGTAGTGCTCCCCGGAGCCCCTGGTCCCAAGGCCTGTCACCCCACCCAAGGGTATCGCTCGGCAGGAAGAAGCCATCATCCTCATCCAGTCTGTCCTCCGGGGACACCTGTCCCGGGCCAGGTACAGGTGAGTGGGGCCTCCCTCTCACTGCCCTATCTCTCAGTCCACGTGGCCAGAAATGGCAGCCACAGCTGGCATGGTGGCACACTCCCGTAAGCCCAGCAGCTTCGATGGGCTGAGGCAAGACTGCAAACTCTACGTCAGCCTGGGCAACTTTACAATTTAATAAAATTGTGTCTCAAAAACTGTATATATTTTTAAAAGGCTGGAAGCCCTGCCTGGTGGCACAGGCCTATAATCCCAGTACTCTGGCTACTCAGCTTACAAATTTGAGCAGAACTTGATGAGATCCTGTCCTGTCTCAAAATACAAATTAAAATATGGACTGGGAAGTAGCTCAGTGTGAAGGTCCAGCTTTCAATCTCCAGCACTGGGGAGAAAGGGAGGGAGAGGCAGCCACCTGGCACCAGCCCAAGAGAGCCAGATGAATGAGGAATCTGAGACCCCGGTCCCCATGGTGAGGGATAGACCAAGGACTCCACTCTGTCAAGGGCCCTGGTGCCTTCAGTCACGCCGGGAGGACAGCTGTGTGGCTTGTGACTGCGTCCACTGGGACCCAGAGGTAGGGACAGGGAGATGGCTGGGGTGGATTGTAAAATTTGCATGGCCAGACCTGAGTATGTGCCCCAAGGATGCGGACAAAGCGCCAGGCAGGCTCTTGAGGGCCCTGGGCACTGCCCCAGCGAGCACTGTAGGTGCCAGGCATGTACTGCCTGCTGTGCTCACTGGACCTTTCTCTCTTACAGCACTGCCTGCCCGCGCCTCACGGGCACCACATCCAGGAGAGCCTCCAGCCCCTCGCACCCAGAGCCTGCCTCCCCGCCCTCCCTTGCGGACTCTCCTGGTAATTCCATGGCCTTGGTCCCCTGTAGGGTTTAGCCAACAGAAGAACCCTCTTTCACAGGCTGTGGGCATCATGAGGGAGGTGTGTCCACTGCAGACACCTCCAAACCAGGTCACACCTGGCAGGGACCTCAGCCTGCCTGTTGCTGGGGTGGGAGATGCAGCCTAGGGCTCCTCGAAACTGCAGACAGCCCTGCCCGTCCACAATGAGAACTGTCTGCCCTGAGCTTCCCAGACAGCTCTGCCCTTCCAGAATTAGTATTGCCCACGGTGAGCTCCCCCGATAATCCTTCCATCCATGGTAGCACTGCCCACCCATAAGGGCAGGGGCTCTCCAACAGCCCTGCCTGTCCACGGTCAGCGCTGTCCACCGTGAGCCCCCCACAGCCCTGCCTGTCCACGGTCAGCGCTGTCCACCGTGAGCCCCCCGCATCCCTGCCCATCCACGGTCAGCACATCACCTTGGGCCTTAGAACCAAGTGCCCCGCTTCCTCCTTGGGCCTGAGGCAGAGCGCGGCAGGTGCAGGGACGGCGGTGGAGAGGCACAGTCCATGCAGGACGCTGCATCCCTGATGTCCTCCCTCCGCACTCCGGCCGGGACTGCCAGTGCTCAGGGAAGGACGGGTGAGGGCAGAGAAGAGTGCGTGCCATCTGGGAGGAAGAGATGGGTGGGTGCCAGGTGGGTGCCAGGCCTGCCGGGGTGGATGTGCCTGATAGAGAGCGGGGCCTGGTTTCCCTGTCCCCTCAGGAAAGGAGGACAGCGAGGCAAGCGGTGGGGAGGCCACAGAGGACGAGCCAGGAGAGCCGGCAGGTAAGTGCTAGGCGGTGCCAGCAGAAGTCACACCTTCCAAGGCACCTTCGTCTGTTGATGACAGAGGAGTGAACACTTAGGCTAAGCCGTGGGCGGTGCGGCTCCGGCCTGCAGTCCCAGTACTGTGGGAGGCTGAGGCAGGAAGAGCTCCAGCTCATATCCAGCCTGGGTGACTTAGTGGCTTAATGAGACCCTGTCTCATGTGAACAGTATAAAGGGGCCAGGGGCGGAACTCGGGGTTCAGTGCCCAGCACCCAGAAAGGATGAGCCGTGGCGGGGTGGCCAGACCAGCAGCCCGTGTGTCCCCACCTGTCCGTCCTCTCCGGGTGGGGTCCCTTCTCTCCCCTGGGTCCATTCAGATATCCGCCCGCCCCAGCTAAGAAGTTCATACCCTGCTGGCCTGAAGAGTCACGTCCAAAACTGCGTTTTATTGACACCGGCCATTTTTTTCTAGTTTTGTCAGAAGTCGAAACTGGGCTTTGGTGTTCTCCCAAAACCTCTGCCTCCAGAGCGCAGCAGAGAACGCCTGGCCGCTCTGGAGTGTAGAGTGGGAGGGCGCGTGCCCCGGGGAAGCCTGCCACCTGCCCAAGGCCTAACTTGCCCCCAAATCCCAGTCTGCTCTGGTTCTCCAGAGCTGGCAGCAGCGACCTTGGGTGATGTGATCGGGGCACCGCCCTGTCCCCTCTCACCGCGTGTGCCCCACTGAGGCAGCAGGTGCACCTTCCCACACCACCACCATGCAGGCCCCGCAGTCACACGTCTGCGGGAAACATGGCGGTCTGGCCCTTGTGGGAGCTGATTTTTGATTTTGGGAGGAGCGCTGGGGCAGACCCAGGACCTTCACACCGAGTGGCGTCCCCAGCCATCTTTGCTTTTGGTTTTGAGACAGGGTCTTGCTGAATCTCTTAAGTTGCCCGGGCTGGGCTTGAACTTGTGATCCTCCCATCTCAGCTTCCCAGATGACTGCCACAGCCTGCGCCACTACACCCAGCTGGGCTGACTGTGTTTCTAAAAGAAAAAAAGAACCTTGTAAGCGTATTCTTGAATCTCATAAGGTTCCACTTTCATATTTCCTTGAAAGTTGCAAGACGAATGCTGACACAGCTACATTATGTGCCTTGTGGCCGCGTGAAGAGCTCAGCTCAGGGCAGCCGCTTCCTCTCAGCTGCGGAAGCGGCAGGGTGAGGCTCTTCCCCTGCCCCGGGCACGGTCAGGGGGCCTGGCCCTCCCTGGGCCCACCCTGCCCACCGTCCTGTCAGCCTGGAGGGGCCTTGGGTGAGCTGAGCTGGGCTGGGTGGCTGGGCCCATCACTCTGGGAGCCTGAGGCAGGAAGGTCGCAGATTCAAGCCCAGCCTGTGCATTTTAGCAAATTAGCGAGACTGTCTCCAAAAACCGAATTCTCAAAGGGGCTGGGGACATAGCTCAGTGTGAAGGCCTTGGGGGCCTGGTCCCTGGGACTTGCAAAAGGGAAGGAAGGATGGAAAAAAAGAGAGAGAGAGGTGGCCGGGGCAACTTACCAGTCGCCGGGCTCCACTCGGCCAGGTCTGGCCTTCTTGGCCACCTTGCCCAGGGGACCCACCCTGACTCCCTGGTTCCCCACAGTGGAGCCCCCACCCACAGAGGACGCCAGCACTGACGACTCCGATGACGACATCATCATCGCACCAGCTGGGCCCTCTCCACGCTAGGTCCCCAGCTGTCAGCTTGACACGTGACGACCGTGGGGAAAGCCAGCGTGGCAGGACAGGCACGCCCTGGAGGACACAGGCACTGGAGTGGGAACCTGCTCTACTTGCCAGGAAGAGCGGTGCCTCCTGGCCCTGCATGTCTGCCGGGCACTCCGGCTGCACACACGCCTGTCTGCCAGGTGCCAACAGGCACATCGTCCCTGCTCCGGGAGCAGCCGTGGCGCTCTGCCGCTCACAGCTGTCCTGCCTGGGAGGGCTGCAGTCCCCAGTCCAGCCTGGCCCAGGGGCCCAGTGCGCACCCCACGCCTTCTGAGCCACGAGCCAGCACCTCCCTGACCCAACCCAGAGCGTAGCCAGCTCAGAGCCTGTGAGAAGCTGCTGATGCCAGGGTCCCCATGCCACACCCCTGCACCTCAGACTCCCCTCATCCCTCCCCTTCCCTCCCCGCTGCCGCAGCTGCCCTCCCAGGAGGAAGGAGTCAGGTGGAGCTGTCCCGGGGGCTGGGCAAGAGCTACCTACCCTCTGTGTGGGGGCCACTACTGGTCCGCTCAGAAGTGGCATCTTGTGGCACTGGCTGCGGGGCTTCTTGGAGAAGCCCACAGCTGTGGCCTCTCTTGTGTCATGGGATGGGCACTTGCTGATAGGTCAGGATGAGAGCTCAGGCAGGGTTTCAGGGTGTCCCCGGTAGGATCCCTGTGGGCTAGGGACATGGGACCTCTCCCCCAGGGCTGACTGCCATCTCAGGAAAGAGCTGAAGACAGATAGAGGCCCAGATAGAACCCCTAGCCCTTACCACAGCAGTCTTCCAGGCCCCTGCCTGGGGAAAGGAGGGCCTGTGTGGTGCCAGGCCACTGCTGGCCCCCCGCCTGACCGTCGCAGCAGGTGTGACGTTGCTGTTGGGTCTGTGGCTTCTGTAGGGTTCCCTGTCGTCACCAAAGGGACCTGTAGACCTTGCCTGACCACTGCGGTGGACCCACCGTCCTCCCCAGTATCTGTTCCCTGGTCACCTGAGCCGTCCTTTAGAGCCTCAGGGCCACCCGCTAGAGCAGAAGAGGGTGACGCTGTGGCCGCTCACCCATGCATTGACGAAACAGGTCCTCGGTTTTCACCTATGGCCTGCTCCTCCTCTAAGGTGAGGCTGTGTTCTGGGTTGCGAGGTTGAGGGAAGGACTCAGCCACCAGTGCCATCGGGGTTGGGGACGCCCCTGCCTGGTTGGGCAGCCTGGCCGCCATGACTCGGAGGCCTCATCGTAGGCAGCAGTGAGGACAAGGTCCGGATCGGCCCTGGACATGCGGTTCCCAGAAGGTGCCAGGGAAGGGTGACTGCGTGTGCCTCGTGTCCGGCTTCCAGCTGGATGTCTGTCCTCAAGCCGCCCAGTAAAGGAGAGTCCCTCAGACCCGTGTCCTCAGCTGACGTCCAGTGCCTGGGTCCACCACGGAGTACCCTCTGCTGGGATGACAGGCCTGCTGCTCTAACCGACGCAAAGCACGAGGGCACGGGCCGGGCAGGGGACAGGGAGCCCTGCTGGCGTCAGCCAGAGGGATGGGAACTGGGCCCCAGGCCTGTGAGGTCAGCCCTGAACTGCCTCCCTGTACGTGTTGGTGCTGCCCCACAAGCGCTGTCTGGCCACCACTGAGGTCCAGGGGCCGGGGTGGGGGAGCCACTGAAGCCAGCCTGGCAGAGGGAAGGAGAGAAGCAGCCCGTGTGCCCTCCTGGATTGGGCGTTGGGTGGGATGTGTCACGCTGTCACTGCAATACCCCCGTGTAACCTTGAACTTGGACTGTTGGTGAGACTAGCCGGTGTTACAGGCCAACCAGGTCCGGCTGTACAAGAATGCACCTGGCACCGGGGTGGGCAGCGCAGGGCCTGAGCCCAAGGTCTCAACACGGAGATGCACGTGCAGTCTGTTCCCGTTGTTGGCTTTGAGACGGGTCTTGCCACGTCACTAAGTTGCCCGAAGTGGGCTCGACTTCCCAGCCTCCCGGCTGGCCTGCGGTGCGGCTCCATGCCCCGTTCACCCCAGACCCTGGCGAAGACATGGGGCTGTCCTAGGCACTGCTGGGGTTGGCCTGTGTGCAAGAGGCTGGCCCTGGCCACAGGGCCCCCGGCCTGGGGTGCGACCCCCTGAGCCTCAGTCCCCACCACCTCATCCTCTGTGGACACCCTGTCTGGAGTTCTCAGGACGCCCAGAGGAGCTCAGGAGACTGAGTCACTCTCTGGCGGGTGTCAGGCACCCAGGGACTCAGGCTGTTTCATCCTCCTGCAGCCCTGTGAGAGGTTGGCCCTCTCCGGGAGAAGGGGCCCAAGGGAGTCACAGAGACCACAGTGCCTCAGCCCACTTGGTGGGCACCTGGCCTTGAGTTCAGGCCTGTCATCCCAGCACTCCAGGAGGCCAAAGCGGGAGAATTACCAAGTTCAAGTTCAGGCTGGGATACTTCGTAACTTAGTGGGACCCTGTCCCAGAGGAAAAAAAGAAAACAAAAAAACAGAAGTGGGGCCAGAGATACAGCTCAGTGTGGAGACCCTGGGCTCAATCCCAGATCCACAAAAAAAAAAAAAAAAGTGGGCAGAGCCACCCAGGCCTGCGTTCCCAGGCCCTGTGCCCAGCGTTGGCCAGAACGCGCTGTGACCCTTCAGTGCCCTGTCGGTGTGTCCTGGGAAGGGGTCTCCGCTGAGCAACCTGCCCAGTGTGCCGCCGCTGCTGTCTGGTGAGTGCCCTTGTCCCCGGACAAGGAAAGGGCGCGTTCTCGCCCCCGAGGTGCGCCAGGGCCCCCACAAAGGGCCAGTCTCATTAGAGGGGAGCCGGCAGACCATGCTGGCCCAGCACGATAAGCCCAGCAGGGCCTCATTCTGCTTTGGAAGATATAAATACCTCTGTGGAGAGCTCTCTAACCTTTAAGATCTAAATAAAACTTCCATTGTAATCTGTCTAAGCTAATTACAAATTCCTCCTCGGGTGTTGAGAGCAGGGTTCCCTCTCATGTGGCCAGCGGGCATCAGAGAGCAAGAGATTTGACACACAAACCTTGCCGTGGGTCCAGGCCGGCTGTTTTTTTTGAGGTCCCCCCCCCCCACCGACTTCCAGGTATCTATTGGCCACCCTAATAGCCTCCACACCTGCTTCAGACCAGAGCTGGTCAAACGCCCTTTAGAGCAAGAGGAATTATATCTGGAAACTGAAATGTTAAACTGTCAAGATTGGAGCCCAGTGTAGGCAATTCAGGGACTTAGCAAAATCCTGCGTTTAAAAAGTAAGAAATGTAGCTCGGTGCAGGAAGAGCCAGGCCGGAGTGGGTCTGCTGACCCTTGACGTGTGCGTGTCGTGTGACCCCCTCCGAGAGCAGCCTTGAAGGAGGGGGCTTGGTTCTTGCTCCCCGGCCTCCTGGTGGCTGTCCCTCTGGGTCCTCCTGTCGGCCCTTCCCTCCAGGTCCCCCACCGCCCACCTCCTGCCGCTGATGCCCAGCCGCAGCTCTGCCGCAGGAGCCCCCGCCCCTGGTCTTTGGTCCCACCAGGGCCTTGGGGGCCGAGGTGCTCCCTGCGGACGAGCCCGGTTGCCTGAGGAGCAGAGCAGGGATCATCTACCTAGGAGCCAGGTGCAGAGAGCAGTGACGGTGGAAAAAGAAGATGGAAGGAACCTGGTGTTTGTTTATTTGGTGGTGCGGGAATTGAGCCTTGGCACCACGCCCATTTTACTCACTTTTTGTTCTGGTAAGCAGGGTCTGCTCAGTCACGGAGTTGCACAGGCTGTACTTGAACCTGTTGTTTTGTTTTTGAGACAGAGTCCCACTCTGTAGGCCAGGCTAGTCATGAACTCAGTGTGTAGCCCAAGGTAGCCTGAACGGATGGCAGTCCTCCTGCCTCAGCCTCCCGGGTGCTGGGACCGCGGGTGTGCGCCGCCACGCCTGGCTCTGGCTTTGATACTCCTGCCTCAGCTCCCCAGTGCGGAGATTGCAGCTGAAGCCGCCACGCCCAGGGCTTTTCTCCTTTTTGTGCTAGAATCAAGCTGGGGCTTTTGCACTGAGCCACATCCCAAGCTCAATTTTTATTTTTGATTTGGAGACACGGTCTCGCTAAGTTGCCCAGGCTGGCCTTGAACTTAGGATTCTCCTGCCTCAGCCTCCTAGAATGTCAGAGTGACAGGCCTGCACTAGAACGCCCAGTTGAGCACCCTTCCTTAAGCACTGGTGAGATGCCTCTTTTGAAAACAGTTTCAAAAATGACAGTCTCCATGTCCCAGGGGAGATGGTATAGAAGGTGTGGGTGCCCCACTTCCTCTGGGCACTGCCGCTGGCTCAGAACCTGAGCAGTGCAGTGGGCCGGGGTGGGGCGCGGGTGTCAGCTCTTGGCCCCTGCTGGGCGCAGAGCCCTGAGAGGCGCCCCCTTTATCCCCCCAGCCTGCTGAACTCTCCAGCCAGGTTTCCATGGCTCCGTGTCCTGTCCTGAATGAGCAGAGGGGTGTCCCAGCTACTCACTAATTAAGCTCCAAGCAGCCTGGTATTCAAAGGCAGCCGTGTGTGCCAGGGCTCCGGTTCGACCTTGCTGGGGCTTCCTCCTTCCCAGGCCCGGCTCCCAAGGGATGAAAGGGAGAGGCTGGGTGGGCGGGCCAGGGCCATGGCCCAGGGCCCAGCTCGCAGGGCCTGCGGAATGCCGAAGCCCCTCCAGCCTCCTCCAGCTCCTGCTCTGGGCCTCCCGCCACCGCCCTGTCTGCGTGTGGTGTCCCCGGCTCATCCCCACCCGACCTGCCTCCCCCGACATGCCTGCTGGACACTGGCACGCACCCCTGTGCGCCTCCAGTCCAGGGTGTCACGCTTTGACTTGGGACTGTCCCTGCTCTGACTTTCCTGTGTCCCGTCCTTGCTCCCTGTCCCGTGAGCAACATCCGGAGCCACACGGGTGCCCAGCAGAGACCAGGGGTCGCGTGCTTCCCTGTGCCTTGCAGCCAGCCCCCAGCCTCCAGCCTCGTGGGACCCCCCCCCGCCACCACCGTCATGACACCCAGTGGCCAGTTCTGTGGGCTCCAAGGCCAGAGCCACCTCCCGAGCAGGTCACACAGCCACACGTGTGTGCACACATGCAAACATGCTACACAGCACGTAGAGCATGCATTTACACAAGCACACCTATGCACAGGTGCTTGCACGCGCAGTTAACCAGCAGCCACGTGTGCCAGGGCTCCAGGGGACCCTTGCCAGGGCTCAGCCTGGAGCGTCCTCTCTTCCATCCCCGCTGCCCCTCCTGGCCTTCCTCCCAAGGGATGAAGACGCACACACACATGCCACAGAAGGCAAGCACACGTGCATGAGGGGCTGGGGGAGCAGCGCAGCGGTTAAAGCGCCAAGTACCCGAGCTCGATTTCCCAGCACCACATAAACCAGGCTTGGTGGCACACGCCTGTCATCCCAGCACTCGGGCTGAGGCAGGAGGATTGTCCTGAGCCCAAACCCAGCCTGGGCTGCAGAGCGAGACCGTCTCAAATAAATAATGAAAACACACAAATGTGGCACACAGCGATAGAGCAGCGCAGGCTCACACGCCCGAGCACGCAGGACAGTGCAGACACTGCCAGCCAGCACCCCGGACTGCGCCAGGATCTCAGAGGCCACCGGGGAGGACAGGCTATGCAGGTGCAAGTGTCCAACCCCGGCACTGCAGCCGAGCGTGCGTGCGTGTGTCTCTGAAGTCGCATGTCAAGCTCAGCTCAGAGGCAGCGCGCTCGCCTGGCGCGCTCGGAGCCCTGGGTGCCAGCCCGGCATCGCGAGGAGGAGCCGCGTGGCTCGAGCCCCACCGAGCGAGCGCCCAGGGCCGCGTGACCGGGGCGTGGGGGCGCACACCTGTGAGTTCAAGGCCAGCCTGGGCTACAGAGTGAATTCAGGACCAGTCTGGACTGCAGAGTAAGACCCTGTCTCCAAAAAAGAAAATGAAAAACAACACACACACACACACACACGTGTATAACACCTGTGTGTGTGTGCACATGTACCGTGAAGCAGCCTGTGGCTCCGCGGCGTGGCGCGGCCGCCCTTTGCCCCTGCGCCCAGCGGTCCCCACGCGCCTTGACTTCCATCCGAGTCCGTGCTCCCACAGTAACGCGGCACTGAGCAGGCGGCAGGTGGGGTCGGGCACGGGCTGGCTCTCCCAGCACTCTAAGGCTGAGGCAGGAGGATCACAAGTTCAAGGGCAGCCTGGGCAACTCAGTAACTTCAGGAGACCTTGCCTTAAAAAACCCAAGATTTCCAGGATGCCGCGCAGTGCGGAGGCCCAGCGTTTGCCAGGTCCAGTCCGTGCCTGGGGTGGGGCTGGGGGAGCCGTGGGAAGAGCCGTTGGCTGAGCGTTAGACTGCGGGGCGGCCCGGGTGAGCTGGGCTGGGGGCCCCGGCGGACTGTGAGGGCATGGGAGGTGTTTGCACCCCTTGAGGCTGATTCACGGGGCCACCCGCTGCCTCCAAACAAGAAACCCTGAGCCTGGACGAAGCAGACTCAAGCTCTGGGCGCCTTTTCGGCCCTGGCGCTGTGGCAGTCAGAGTTGAGAGCCTGGGACGCGGAGACAGTTGGGTTTTTAGCTTTGGTGTTTTTTTTTTTTTTTTTTTTTCTTATTAGTTGAGACAGGGTTTTGCTCGGTATTCCGAGCTGATCCTGAACTCACTGCGAGGCCCAGGCTGTCTGGCACTCGTGGCAATCCTGCCTCAGCCTCCCTAGTGCTGGATTACAGGCTGCGTATCACGTGGTGCTTGAACCCGGGGCCTCCTGCTTGCCAGGTGGGCACTCTCATCACGGAGCTGCACGCCCCGCCCCTTTCCTTTCTGTGGCACTGCCGCTGGAACCAGGGCAGCGGGAGGACTCCAGGCCAGCAGTGCCCTGCGGAGCGGCCACCCCGGCCTTTCTGCTTGGGTTTTAAGACAGTCTTACTAAGTTGTCCGGACTGGCCTGAAGCCTGCAGTCTTCCTGCCTCGGCCTCGCACGCGGCTGGGGTGACAGGTGTGCCTTCCTGTGCCCTGCTGCAAGGACTTGAGTAGGAGCCAGTTTCCCCTTTTTCAGAGGACATGTGTTTGGGAGAAAATGCTCCCTTTAAAAAAAAAAAAATCAAGGCCTTACCCCTGCTGTTCAAGTTCCCTAACCGCCCCCAGCCTGGGCCTGTCCTACTAGTTCTGACCCCAGGCTTGGCAGGGCCTCCCACTGCCGCCCCGCCTCGGCCTCCCCTGCCCACCTTGGCCTCCCGCCCCGCTTCCGCAGACCCCCTTAGCTGCCGGTCCCGTACTCAGCTGGCTCCTTCCCATTGGCCATTTCTTTTTAGAATAATAGTTTATTTTTAAAAGGTACTTAGTATATTATTTTAAAAAAAGAAGAAATGTGTGCCTGGCTATGTGGCTTGTTTTCCCAGCACTCTGGGAGACTGAGGCAGGAGGATCACAAGTTTGAGCCTAGCTGGGGCAACTTAGGGAGACCTTATCTCAAAATCAAAAATAGAAATAGGTTGGAGATGTGACTCAGTGGGAAGGCCCCGGACTCCACCTCCGGCACCGCCAGATACACAGCGCTTCGAAGTAACTGCTTAGTCCAGCCTGGTCCCGACATCAGGATCCTCCTGCCTCAGCCCCCTGGCAGCTGGAACTGCAGGTGCATTCCAGTGGCCAGCCTGGAGGTACCTCCTGCTGATATTTGGTAAACCCCTCTGCTGACACCCCATCCGCATTTGTATAGGAATAGATGTCAGAAGGGTGGGTGGTGGGTGGGCAGTACTTAGTCACTCTCCTGTTGCTGGGATACAGCGCCATACCCACAACTTAAGGTGGCACGCGCTTATTTTAGCTTGCAGTTCAGAGGTCTCGGTCTATTCACGGCCAGCTGTGGTGGCAGCCGCCCGGAGCATCTCAAAGCGACGAGACCAGGAGACGCCAGTGCAGGAGAGCCGTCCTCCCCCCTGCACCCTCCGCGTGCCCCTCCTGAGCGGGCCCACCACCTAACCGCACACGGAACCCACAGTGTCCGAGTACACGAGGCCTGTGGGATGTGCCCGATCCACAGCACAGCAGGAGAGCAGATAGTGGGTAGGTGGGTGGGGTGGCGGATGGATGCGTGGTTACCTGGCTGGCTGGATGGACGGATGGGTGGACAGACGGGCGGACGGAAAGAGGAGAAAGTAAAGGCAGACAGGCAGGTTAACCCCACACAAAAATAAATCTACCCGTGTGTGAAGAGGGACAGGTAGCACTGTGAGTTCTTACTGTCCCACCTAACTGACTTGAATTTCGTAGGCACAGCAACCGGAAGGGCTGCTGGTCTGCTGAGCACACTGATTTGCTGTCTGCATTGGGCACTGCCGTGCCGATGCTCTGAGTTCTTCAGCCCAGAGCTAAACTCCGGCCAAGCTGCCTCTGCCCTCTCAGTGATGCCTCCCAAGGGCAGTGTGGCCGGTGCCCTGCCTCTTCCCCGTCGCCGCCCGCTCCTCTGGTCCCCGTCCCATCCGTTCCCAAGCCACTCGCTTCCCCTGAGCCCCCAGACCTTCAGCTACAGTTGCCGTGAGGGCTGTGAGGGATGCGGAGGCTACCGGGGGACACGCCTGTCCTGCCAGGAGCCATGGGCACATGGAGGGGCTGCTGGCAGGGCTGGCAGGGCTGGCAGGGCTGGCCGGGAGCCGTGGCTCCGGGCTGATGGGGGTCTGTGCTCCTCCTGGGGTCAGCTCAGGCACCCGGGCCCCCAGGAGAGGAACAGCCGGGCTGCAGGCCAGGGGCAGGGGGCCATCCCCGGTCCTCTCCGCTGTGACCGCTGAGCAGTTCGCTGCCTCTGCCACCGGCCTGGCCTCAAACTGGGACCGCGGAGGACGGGACAGGGCACGGAGGGGGCTGCTGAGCCCACGGGGCCCCCGACTCTGGGTTGTGGAGCTGGCTGGAACACTGGGGAGCAGGAGGACCTGGGCTACCCAGCCTGGCGGGTAAGCTGGGGTGAACCTGGTTTCCCTGTCTGTAAACGAGGACACACTGGCTGTGTCTCAGGGTAGCCGCGAGCCAGTGCCCGGGAAGCGCAAGTGTCAGCCGAAGCCCGCCTGTTCTGGGGACCCGGGAGGCCGGCCTCACGTCACGGCCACCCCAGCCCTCTCCACACATGGCCCTGACCGCTCCGCATCCCCGGGGAGGGAGGAAGTGTGCGGGGTCGGAGGCTGGGCTTTGCTGGTGCCGGGGGCCCTGGACTTGGTCCTGAGGTTTGGGGACGCCAGAGAGAGGCTCGGGGGAAAGTGCGGCCACATTCCTTCCCAGGGTTCTTACTGCTCCTGCTCCCCGGGACGCTGGTCCCCAGCTTCCAAGGACCCTGACCTCACGATCCTGGGAGCGCTGACCCTGGCTCCCAGGACGTGGGGCTGGGCACTGTCTCTTCTGAGCCCAGGTGGGGAAATGCTGTGTCCAAGTTGAGGCCAGTTTGCCCCAGACAAGCCTGAGCTGGCACTGGTGTACCTAGAGTTGGGGTCCTACCCCAGTGGTAGGTGCTAGGCCTCTAAACTGTCCCCAGAAGGGCCCAAGGTCTTCACCTTTTTTATGTAAGGACTGGGGATTGAATTCAGTCAGGTCCTTTGCACTGAGATACATCCTCAGCCACTCCTTTTTTTTTTTTTTAAGAGTTACAGATTTTTATTCAGAAACAAAGGTTAAGGGTTGGAGGAAGGGCACAGTGGTTAAAGCACATGTCTTGCAAGTGCAAGGCCGTGAGTTTGATTCCGCAGCACCACATGAAGCCAGCACTTGGGAGGCTGAGGCAGGAGAATTGCAGTGGGCCCAAGGTCAGCCTGAGCTATGTAGTAAGTTCAGGACAAGAAAAAAAAAAAAAAAAAAAAGAAAAGAAAAGAAAGAAAGAAAGGGCAGAAAGGGCAGATCCTCCTATCTGGTAGAGGGTTCCAAGTGGTTCCCTGCCCACCCCCCACCTTTTTTTTGACAGGGTCTTGCTCTGTAGCCCAGGCTGGTCCTGAACTCACTATGGAGCCCAGGCTGCCCGTGGACTCACAGGAATCCGCCTGCCTCAGCCTCCCGAGTGCTGGGATTACAGATGTACACCACTGTGCCCAGCTATTATGTGGTGTGGGACATCAAACCCAGTATCTGGGGCTTGCTAGGCAAGCCCTTTAACCACTGAGCTAGGGCTCCAGTCCCCCCAGCCCAGTTTTAAATTTTTATTGTGAGGCAAGATTGTGGTAAGTTCCCGAGTTGTTCAGTCCCCTGCCCTGGACTCCCGGAGTGCCCGGATGACGCTGGCGCCACTGGGCACCTCACCGTGGGCTGCCTCTGGGTGCTGCCTGGGTCGGGGAGGGGCGCTGGGACTGGGGCCCCCGAAGGCTCCCTGGTTCCCACTGGCTTTCTGTTTCTAGGGGTGGGGCTGTGGCAAGGTGACTGGGGAAGGGAGAGGTGCAGGAGTCACTTCTGGCCCTGGCAGGCTGTGTGTGGCTGGCCCCGGGGCTGCTCAGGGACTGTGCTGACCGCCACTTGTCCCAGCCTGCAGAGCCAGAGGGCCGCATCCCTCGTGCCCAGATAGAAAGTGATGTGCCTGGGGTTTCTCTGTGGTGTTGGCGGGGTGACCTGCCCTCAGGATGCGGAGTGGCTTGTGTGTCCACCAGCACTAGGCAATCCAGGCCTCCAGCCCTTTCCTCCCCTTCCAGGTCTCCTGAGCACAGAAAACAGGCCCCTTCAGGGCTGAGGGCCACGCACGGAGACCCGTTGTTCTGACTTCGGTGGACTTGTACAGCTGGCTGGGCCTTTCTCCCAGGGGTTGCGGGTCTCCAGACAGCCAGTCCGAGGTCTCGGCCCAGCCACTTCCTGGCCTGGGGGACAGGCCCTGGGAACTTCTGCCTGGACCGCCCTTCCCCCTGTTCCAGATGCTTCAGCCTGAGGCTTCCAACAGCTCGGCCTCCAGAGCTCAGTCCACCACAGAGCAAGGCTGATCCCTGGTTCCCCTGCGGGGTGGGGATTCTCAGGGCCTCCTGAGCACTGTGGGTATCTCAGGCACTGTCTCATCCCTGGGACAGAATACCTGACTCCTGCACCTTAAAGGTGGACTTTTATTTTGGCTCTGTCTCTGTGGGTTCTGTCCATCGCATCGCCTGGCTTTGGGACCCTGCTGCTAGGTCAGGGCTCACACTAATCCTGTGTGATCTTGTCTTAACTTGGTCACATCTACAAGGGTCACTGTCACGTATACCAGGGGCCAGGGGACATTATTCAGTACCCATCACCTGAGTTATCACTTCACATAATGGTCAGGCCTTTTTGACTTTTGAGGGGGAGGTACAGGGACTGAATCCAGGGCCTTCACAGTGAGCTATATCCCCAGCCCATTTTTCATTTTTATTTTGAGACAGGATCTGACTAAGTCACTAATCTGCCCAGACTAGACTTGAATTTGTGATCCCCTCGCCTCAATCTCCCAGAGTGCTAGAATCACAGGCCTGTGCCACAAAGCCTGGTGATTTCTGGCCGTATCAGAAGACAACTCCCAGTTTTGTGAGGTTTCTAGGAATATAGCCAGGAACCCCCAGATTCCAGGCCGGCCAACACTGGGGAACTGGATTTAGGGCCAAGCAGAGATACGGTGCTGTCTGTGTGGCCTTGGGAGCTGCTATTAATAACAGGGTCCAGAAACTGTTCTCCTCCACGCGTACATGGTCACACTGGAGCTGCAGGCTCCCAAGGTCGGGGGGGACCAGGAGGGGTTGACCACCCCATCATGGTAAGGGACAGCGAACTGGTGGCATCTGGGCTAGCCCACCTGTTCAGCCACTAAAGCACTTGTGTAGCCAGCACAAGGCCCTGGGTTTGACTCCCCAGCACCACACAAGCCAGAAGTCACCTGTCCAGATACCAGCCTGCCTCTGGATGCGGCCTTGGTCTCAGAGGACACAGGAAAGAGGGAAGGCTGGAGGAAGAGAAGCCGGGAACAGAACCTCCTGTGTTCTTGGCCTCCTGGTCCTCAGAGCTGGAGGACGTGGCCTTCTGCCTCCCACTTTGGCCTTGATTTCCAGAGGGTGAACGCGCCAGCTTTGCAAAGCCTTCTGCCCCGGGGCCCATCCGGGAAGACAAGCCCGTCAGGACAGTCCCCCATCGCCCAGCAGTAAGGGGAAGAGCCCAGGGGAACATGTTTCTCCCAGCACCACAGGTCTGGCAGCAGCTTGGTTGGGGGCAGTGGTGGGGCAGAACCAGGAGGCACACCTACTGCCCCCACGGCCAGGAGGCAGGAGGAAGGGCATGGGCCAGCACCTGTGAGTCACCTCCCTGCGTCCCAGAGCCCTCAGCTTTTTTTTTTTTCTGGTACTGGGGATCGAGCCCAGGGCTTTCACAGCTCTCTTTTAAGTTTTGATTTTGAGTCAGGGTCTCACCAAGTCAGGTCGCCCCGGAGGAAAGTGCTGAGATAACAGGCCTGTGCCACCAGGCCAAGGGCCAAGACTGGCGTGAGGATGCCCACGATGAACAGGCTGTCACCCCCAGCGCCCCCCGGCAGGTGTCTGGATTTCTAGGCCTCAGGGCCAGGCTGGCTCTTAAAAAAAGGGAAGGCCAGGTGAGCACGGGCCCTCCCCACCCACTCCCACGCTTACGCTGCTGTGGTGTGGCAGCCAGAGCTGGCATGAGCACCCCAGGCGCACAGCCCCACGAGTCGCTTTCACAGAGGAGGAGGATGATGCAGAGAGAGGCCAGGCAACCCGCCCAAGATCACACAGCTCGGCGGCAGCCGGCCTCCCTCCCAATCGGGGGCACGGTGGGCTGGCCCGGGGCTGGCTCCGTGCTGCGGGGAGCCCACCCAGCCCCTCAGGCAGAACCCTGCCGGAACCCTGCCTTGGTCGGACGGAGGCGCCGCACGTGGAAGCAGCGCAGCCGCACACGCCGCCGAGGCTCAGGGTCGCAGGTGGCGCAGGTCCGAGAGGCCCTTCCGGCCAGGACCCCTCGGGAGGCAAGGTGGGCGGGGCCTGTGCCGGCGCACTAATAAAGGATGGAAGGCGGGGCCTGCTGGAGACGGTGAGGAAACTGGGAGGGCGGGACTCGGGGGCGGAGCCAGGGGGCAAAGACCAATGGAAGCTCAGGTGTCGGGGACCGGTCCCGCCGGGAGGCGGAGCTGGAGAGAGATGGACCAATGGTGTCCAGGAGCAGCCCTGGGGGCGGGGCGCGCGGGCGCCGGGCCCGAGGCCGGCGGCCAATAGCTCTGCAGAGGCGGGGCCTGAGGGCGGGCGGGGGCGCCGAGGGGGCGGCGGCGGCGGCGGCGAACAAAGAGGCGGCGGGCGCGGGCGGCCGAGCGGAGCCGAGCGGAGCCGAGCCGGGCCGAGCCGGGCCGAGCCGGGCCGGGCCGGGCCCAGGAGCGCGAAGGCGATGCGGGCGTCCGGGCGGGGGTCGCTGGCTCCCTGAGCCCCGCTCGCGGCCCGCGAGGGAGCGCGCGCGGCCGAGGCACCGGGCCGCCATGGCCGGGGTCGGCTACGCGGCGCCCTGGTGGGTGAGCCTCCTGCACCGGCTGCCCCACTTCACCCTGCGCTGGGAGGCCACCGGCAGCCAGTTCCGGCCCGAGGATGCCGACTACCAGCAGGTGACGCGCGCCCGCCGCGCGGCCGGGGTCTCGGTCACGGCCCCTGCGAGGGTGGAAACTGCCCCTCCCGGGCGGGTCGCGGCCGCGCAGCCCCCCTCGGCGGGCCGCGTGGGGTCCTGCGCCCCCTCGGGAGTCCGGAGAGGGACCCCAGCCCGGCCTAGGTTACCGAGGCCCCGCCCTGCCCGCCCGACCCTCGGTCCCTCTTTGGGGGCCGCCTGGCAGCTCCCCAGCAGAGCCGGCTCCCCAGGGCCCCGGGACCCAGCCCGCCCCGCGGCACCTTTGGGATTCCTCGTGCCCCCGTCCGGCTGGGGATTCCCGCCGCCAGGCCAGCGCCAGCCCTCTGTGGCCGCTAATGACCCCCTGCTCGCGGTCAGGTTGTGGATGTGCCCATCGACGTGTGTGGCTTTGGGACATCAGGCTGGCAGCAGTGCCTGCAGGAGGGAGGCCCGGGAGGGGGAAGGCTTGGTGGGCCTCAGGCCAGGGGCCCGAGGAGGCTGAGTCAGGGGGCCTGTCTCCGCGGAGCCTGAGGCTTGGCCTCTTGCCAGGTCTCAGCGCCACCCCCGTGGCTGAACTGCTGTCATCCGAGTGCAGGGCAGGGAACCAGGCTGCGGGCTCGTCCTTCCCGCGTGGGGACCCAGATAACGGGCCAGCGTGACTGGACACCCCAAGAGCATTACCCGGTGTGGCACGGGAATCCAGCGCGCTGGGAATGCCGCGTGTCCCTGTGCCCCTGCCTCCCTGACCCGGTGGAAAACAACCGGAAGTAGAGGCTGAGGGTGCCGCGGAAGGTCATGCTTACCTGACCCCAGGTCTGCGCGCTGATGGCGTTTCTAAGCAGATCAGGGGTCCGGGAATTGGGCCAGATGTGGAGGGAGGACAGTCTGGGCAACGCCGGGCCTGGGGTGGTCAGCGGGGCACAGGCCTCTTCGTGCACCCAGGACGGTCGTCCTTCCTGCAGCCTGCTGGGGCACTTAACCTGTGCTGTGCTCGGGAGGCCCTCTGCCCTGAGGGTTGTCAGTTATGAAGGTCTGGAGGACACGGACCACCAGGCGGCTGCCCCCTGCCTCTGGCTGCAGTCAGACCCGCCTGGGTACCTGGATTTAGGCGCTCTTGGCTGGCGGGGCGGGGGTGGAGGCCAGGCCTGTGCCGAGGGGAGGCTGGTTCTGCCCTCTGGTGGGAAGGCTCTGACTCACTTCTCCAGGAGGATCAGAATTAGCCACTGAATAATTCACGGCGTGGAAAGCAGGCTGTTTCTGCCCCCGCCACCTCTGCTCCGGCGTGGGCTGTGGACACACGTCCTGCCCGGCCCTTGGCGTGCTGGTGCTTCCCGGCAGGCCGCAAGCTCTCTGAGCTTCATCACACCATTTCCCTAGATGGTGGGCAGCGGTTGGCATAGGCCTTTCCTGCGTCCCCAGCTGTGAAGGATGGCTGCTGTGTCCCACCAGGAGTAGGGACCCCTCCCCTTCCTGACTGGGCACCTCATAGCCTTGGGGGGGGGGGGAGGGAGCTTCCATAGGAAGGGGCGGCCAGGACCTGGCGGCGGGCTGGGGCCAGCCAGCCCGGTCCTTTGCTCTTTCCCCGCCCCGGAAGGTGGCTCCAGGCTGGCCCTGTGTCTGGCTGCCTGCCCTGTGGCCTGGCCCAGCATCACGGGGAGCTGGGGTGGGCAGAGTCCCCTGCTGCCCTGTGAGCACCCTGCCAGGCTAGCCCATGGGATTGGGAGCTGATTCTGGGGATGCACAGGGTCCTGCCAGAACCTGGACTCCCAGAGCTCAGTGACTTTATACTGAGCCTCTGCCAGGGACGTTGTCTCCAGACGCTGACAGTCTTGGGACGTGGTGTTTGTGAGGTCACCGTTCTGGTAGACTGACCTCTCTATCTGCTTCTTGAGGTCCGGTGGCATCACTGAGTGGGGGCTGGTAGCATCTGTGAGCAGGGCTGGAAGGGGCTTCTGGGTTCTGCCAGTTTGGGCTGCCCCTTGGGCTCCTGGCTCCCCTCGCCACACCCCCACTGCTGTGCCATGCCCAGTGTGCTCCCAGCTTGGCACACTGCTCAGCTGCTGCCAGGGTCCAGCAGGTGGATGTGGGTGGCTCTCCCTGCCCAGGGAGGATCTGGGAGTTCCGGGGGGGCAGGGGGCTGACATGGCCTGGGCTGCCTGTCCTGGAGGTAGCAGTTTTGGTTGTCCAGCTGGGGGCCTGTCCCTGGCCACGCGGGGTCCTTGGCTTAGCAGGGTCGTTTCCCAGGCTGGACTGCGGGGCCTCCGTCTTCGCTCGGTTATTCTTGCTGTGTGACCGCGGTTTCTCTCCCACTTCTCTGGGCCTTGTCGGGGCTGCGGATCTGCTCCCTCGTGACCTGGCACGGCCTTGATGCCCTTAGGCAAGGGTCAGGTCTAGTCTCTTTCCCTCTAGCTCTTATCTCCACCAGTTCAGGGCAGGCTGGAAGCTGCCAGCTCAGAGAGGACCATTTAAGGGTCAGAACCTGGGCTGTGGCGCCCAGAAATCAGGAGAGGCTTCCTGGAGGTGGGGTAAGCTGCCTGCCAGGGAGGCTTCCCTCAGGCTGGCAGACCAGAAGGCTCTGCCTCTTCCCTGACCCATCCTCTGGGCCTGCGCCAGGGTCAGTGGCTTTCTGCTTGCCCAGCGTGTGGCTGTTCCCCAAGAGCAGGGAGTGCTCAGGTGACCCTAATGGTAAGGGGAGGCAGTGTGCCCAGAGCTAAGGAGCAAGGTTGCAGGCTGCTGACGGCATATGCAATGGTCCTGAGGCAGAGACGCGTGTGCCTCAGCCCAGAGGTCCATGCATAGCACAGGAGAGCACGCTGCCGGCAGCGCAGGGGTCCCTGGCCGGAGGTGTGGCATGCCATGCCACGTGGGCCGCTGGAGGGAGGAGGGGCCTGCTTCAAACAGCCCTCACGGCCAGAGGTTGCCAAGGTCAGCTGCGCGCCCGGCCTCTGGCGGCAGCAGAGCAGCCGTACCCTCTGGGCAAGGCTGTCCTCATTGTCATCGCCCAGCTCAGGAAATGAGATCTGGCTGAGAACCGTCGTGTTGCCTGTCTGCCGGTTTCAGACGCAGCACTGGCTGATGGGTGCGGCGTGGGGGACCTTGTGCGGACAAAGACACCCTCTGGCCAGACTGTCAGCGTGAGTGCCACCGCTGGTCCTGCGCCCGCCTCGTAAGCAAGGCATAGCAGGTGCCGAGCCTGCTGGTGATTGGTGTGTGCCAGCCCAGAGCACCCAGGGATCTGGGCGAGGGCAAGGCCGTGCGTGCAGGGAGCCTCCTGCTGGGCTGCTGGGCTCTGGCTATGCACAGTGCCAGAGAATCTGCTGGGCCAGTTGGGATTGGTGCCACCTGTGGCCAGCAGCAGTCTTCCCTGACCCTTGGACTGCCGATCCAATCCCACTGGGGTTGGTGCCAGGGCCGCCTCGCAGCCCGACACCCAGGAAAGGCTGTGTCTGGCCTGCGGGTAGCTCCTGGGTTTGGAGCTTGGGGCACAAGGCCAGCACTAGGCGTAGCAGCCTGCAGGTACTGGCCCTTTCTGCCCCTGGCACAGCTGTAGCAGAGACCCCTCGTGCAACTCGTGGACACAACTTCAGCACAGCTCCTGAGCTCAGGCCCCTAGGCGTCCCCTCCCCGGAGGTGCTGGTCCCTGGCCCTCAGTGGCTTGAGTCTGCCCACGTACCCCCCAGGCTGCTCTGTGAGAAGAGGAACTGACGCTGTGGTCAGGCGACGGGTCAGGGACGTGAGAAGGAAGTGCCTTTGCAGCCCCAAGGGACGGGGCCTGTGATGCTGGGTGGGTGCTGGAGGTGGCAGGGCCATGGTGGGGGACAGGGCTGGCTCTACTGGGTCTTCCTCATGGGATCTGCAGGGCGCTGGCCTTCCCGCCCAGTGGGAGGCATGTGCACTTCAGGGGCTTCCCACGGTTTGGAGGAAGGGCAAGGACCTAAGGGCTGAGCACCGCAGCCCGACATGGTGAGGCTGTGGTGGGCATGCTGGGCATTGTGCCTCTCCACCGGGGGAAGTGGGCTGCTTTCCAATAGGCACGGCCTGTGGCAGGGCCACTGGAGCCTGTGACCACAATTGCCCGGTGCCCTCCTGTTCTGCAGCCGCACGGGACCGTGGTACGTGCAAAGCAGCGCCCCGCCAGCCCACGGGCAGGGCTTTGGGGGCTGCCATGGTCTCAGGCGAGGCCCGGCCTCCCTTCTAACGCCAGGGCCAGGGTGGCCGCCAGCTGGCCACAACCGCCTGCCTCTTGCCCAGTGCCCAGGGAAGGTGTGGGCTGTTTGCCGGCGGCGTGGCGGCTGTGTCCCCAGTGGGCTGGTGCCTGTGTACAGCTGCATATCGTGTGTACCAGGATCTGCACACACACATGCCATCCTGGGCTTGTAGGTCAACCTTAGCCCTCTGCTGGTCTGTCCCTCTCCCCCAGAGGGAGTCACTGAGGCCTGGGTCCCTAAGAAAGGGGCAGATGTGCCATAGGGCAGCACCCACTGTGGCCAGGCCAGGCTCTAGGGTGGCTGAGGCCTGGGAGGCCGGCTGATTCCTTCTGCACCTGAGGAGAGTGCCAGCTGCCTTACAGCACTGTGACCCCCAACTCTGGACCCCGTGCTCTGGGCTCCTGGCCACTGAGGACACCACAGCCCTCCAGCCCCTGGGTACATGCCACTCCACCCCTTCCTGGCACCCTCTCCTTTGCAGGGGCGCAGCTCTGGTACTTGGTTCTAGCCTGTCTGGTGGCTCTTGGCTGGGCTGGCTATGACTGAGTCCCCAGGATAGCCAGGCAGAGGTGTGTGTGTCGTCGTGAGAGCAGAGAACTTTGGGGTGTCCCTGCTGGGAGGGAGTCAGAGTGTGAGGTCCGTCCACGGTGTCAGACCCTGCTGTTGGTGACTGTGCCCCCTGGGCTGCAAGAGGTATAGGGCAGCCAGTGAGGGGACCGCCGGAGCCTCTGCAGCTGGGCTGGGTCCTGCCCTGCTGACCTCCTTCCAGATGACTCCAGGAAGGCGCGTGTCCCTGCGCAGCCTGGATGCTTGGCCCTGGGACGCCGTCTGGGCCCGTCCCTGGCTCTGTTCTGTGCCACCGCTGGCTGCACGTTCTTGAGGCACAAGCTCACTGTCATGGAATTCTTGAAACCCAAGACGAGCTCGGTGGAAAATCTGTTTTTAATTTCTGGCCGGTGTGGCTGGGAACCCCGGCTGAGTGTGACGGGGTGGGGCCTGCAGCCGGCACAGGGGCGGCCTCTGCAGGCCGGTGGGCCCTGCTTTCCGCTGAGGGGTAAAGGGGCCCCCTGTCTCGTGTGGTGTCCCTGGCAGGGGCTGGTCCTAGTAGGCACCTCCCTCCGCTCCCCAGCTCCAGTGCAGTGGGGTCCTGGCTGCCGCTGGGACGAGAGCCCCTCCGCCAGCGTCCCAGGCCCCTAGCCTCCTCTGCCTCTTGCTGCCATGGGAACTACCCCCTGGGATGGCCCCGCCACACCCATCATTCACCCTCCTGCCCTTCAGAGCCCACTCTCTGCTGCCCAGGTGCCCCACCTGCCACCCAGATGCCCACTTGGTAGCTGGGAGGACCCCACCCCACTTCTCCCGGGCCCAGCTCCGCACTGTTTCCTGGTAACCCACCAGGAGGTCGCCCTGCACCGAGGACCCCAGCTCAAGGCCCAGGACAGACCAAGGGTGCCACCACGTGGTCTGGCCGAGTGGGTCTGCACTGAGACCCTCTGTGTGGGGAGGCGTGTCCTGGTCCAGGGACGTGGCTGTGACCACGTGGGCCTCAGGCCTGCCGTGGGGGCGCTGGGAGCAAGGGGGTGCTGGTGCTGGTCTCAGCCCCACTCCAGGGAGGTGGGTGTGCCCAGTGTGATGGGGTGCGCCACCCTGCTCAGGCCCAGGTCTGCTTACTGCCCCAGAGTGCGTCTTACCACAGTCTGGAGGCTTGCCGGCCAGAGCCTGGCCTTGTGCGCAAGGGACGGCAGGCACTGTGTCCCTGCCTGGCTGGGAGGGACAGACGTGAGCAGGACGCCGGGGGCTGGGCAGGTGCGGGCGGCACCGTGTCACCCGCCCTCATTCTGTCCAGCCGGGGAGCCGTTTGGCAGCAGGCCTTAGGCAGAGCAGAGCTGGTCTGGGCCACCACCTAAACTCAGGGGCCTGACACGGGCTGGGACTGTGCAGAACAGGCCACACGGCAGGAGCTGGGCTCCCACCCCCTACGGCTGGAAGTGGCCTTGCTGAGTGTGGGGGGACAGTAACCATTCCCCAAAGGGGACAGCAGTCTAGACTTGGGGGCAGCCGGCACTAGATCTGGAGTCCAGAGCCCCCAGTAAGACCCAGGTGGCCCCGGCTCCTCCGCCCCGACGACCGCCCAGCTCAGCCAGGCCAGCGCGGTGCATAATGAGCCTCATCCCCACGCTTTCCCGCGTCTCCAGAGGAGCGGGGAACTTGGAGGGTGGCAGGCAGCGATGCCCAACTTTTGGGGCAGCAGGGGCTGGTGCCATGGAAGACAGTTTCCCCAGACAACTGAAGAGGACATGGCTTGTGCTGATTCAAGAACCTTGTGCTTGTTATAAGCTCCTGGGAGAATCTCATGCCACTGACCTGACAGGAGGTGGAGCTCAGGCGGTGATGCCAGCAGTGGGGAGTGGCTGTAAATACAGAGGGCGCTGGCTTCCTCCCTCGCCCCTTACCCTCTCCTGCCTGCCAGCCTGTTTGGGGATTGGGGACCCTCCACAGGGGAGCCTGGATATGCAGCCACAGCCCATGGCTTTGGGGCTGGAAGACTGTGAGATGGGGTGGGTGGCAGAGACCCCGCAAGCTGAGTTGGCCTCTGCTCCCGGGACGTGGCGGCGTGTGTGCTGCTGTGGAGCGCAGCGCAGTTCCTGTGGCTGCTTTGTGGCCTGTGGCTGAGCGCCTGTCTCGCTCCGCCGAGCCCCTGCGTCACTTCTGCCGCGGTGACACATTCCATGTGGTCTGAGCCCAATGCTGGCCCCTACTTCCTGCCCGCATCCTGAATGGTCACTGCGGAAAGCTGCTGGCCCGGAGCCTTGCGGTCACGTGTCTGCGGGGAATCTGGCCTCAGGCCTCGCAGAGATCGTGCCGGCCTGGGGCGCATCCCAAACAGGCGGCCCGGCAGCTGCCTGCATGCTGGGCACCCTCTGCCCGGTCCTCCTGCATGGCCATGTGGGGCCAGGCTCTGCTGACTGGAGTGGGAGGGCGGAGCCTGACCCTTGGTTGTGTCCCCCTTCTGGGCAGTGGAGGGCGGTTCCCTGGCCCCACAAGGAAGGAAGTGGCCCCAGGCTCTAGAGTTTGGGGGCTGGGAGGGCCTGCGGCGTGCGGGCTCTGCACTGAGTCTGGGGCAGAGCAGAAGATGGGTTCCAGAGGTGGATGTCCCTCTCTGCCCCTGCCTGATGAGTGTTGGGGCATCTTCCCAGCACCTGCTGGGGATGTGCAGGCAGCCCCGGGGCACAGGAGGGAGGAGGGAGGTCCCTGTCTGTGCAGTCAGAAAGGTGTCTGGAGGGGCGCCGGACAGGAGTTGACCAGGCAGGTGCAGAGTGTGTATACTGGCTCCTAAGGGCAGGGGAATGGGTGTGCTGGGGCCTGGTCAGCCTGTCATAGCCCCAGGACCTGGCCCTGGGGTTCTGGGCCCCTTCCCCTGCCCCTTCCGTGGCCCGGGAGTCACCGTTCTGGGGCAGAGCAGGAAGGTGGCCAGGCCTGGGTCCCCTGCTAGCTTATCCCCCGGCAGGGCTCTCCGTGGCTGTCACAGGCCACAGCACGTCGCCTGTGTGAACTGCTGTGTGTGGGCATAGATATATGCCGGCACCTTGCACGTGGGCCACACTGGGTCCCCGCTTGTGCTCAGCTCCTGTGGCTGCATAACTAGGCCTGGAAGTGGCACCCTTCTTGTTGGGCCACCTGTCTTCTCCCCCGCGGTGCTGCTAGTGGCTTGGCCCCTCTGGCCCCCAAAGTGCAGACCACCGCAGGCGCTTGCCCGGCCTGTTCTGCTTTGTTGTTCTGGTGCCGGAAGTTGAGCCCAGGGTTTCGCACTAGACTGTGTTCCCAACCCTGTTTATTGTGTGGTTTAATTTGAAGACAGGGTCTGGTCAGTTGGCCAGGATGGGCTCGAACTCATGATCCTCCTGCCTCAGCCTCCCAGAGTGTGGACATTCTAGGTGTTGCCTCCACACCTGGCTTAGCTGGTTCCTTCTGTGTTTTCAGGGAGTCTTGTGGCGCCTCTGCAGTGTCAGTGGTGCCTCAGCTGCCCTGGGCAGAAGCTGCTGCCTGCCGGGCCCCCGCGGCCTGGCACCTGGCAGCACTGCGTGAGCCTGGCCACCTTGCCTCCTGGGCGGCTACATGTCACCCCTGCAGGGAACACTGCGCGGGGGGATGGGCTCGCCTCCCGCCAGGTCCCAGGGGCCAGAGCCAGACTCACTCTGTCACCCCGTCTGGCAAACGGGAGCCTGTGCTCCTGGTCCCCCAAAAGGTGATCCTGGTCTGAGAGCTCTTTGGTTGTCCTGTGGCTGTGAGGGCAATGGCTGGACAGGCCAGCCCAGGGGACTGCCAGAGCCAGAGCCGGGCACCTGTTTCCCATCTGTTTGCCATGTGCTCGGGATCAGCCTGTCCCCTGCACCCAAGCTTCCCCATCGCAAGAGCAGTTTGAGTACAGGGGCTCTGGGTGTGGGGTGGAGCCCTGATGGCTCCTGGTGGCAGGGAGTTGTCTGGCACGAGGCCAGTGTGGCCCAGGAACATGAGAAGCCCTGGGGGCCCTGTTTGTGGACGTGTAGATACCCCAGACTCCGGGCCGCTGGAGCTGGGCCTCTGAGGGAGGGGCCCGCCACCCGCACCACCTTTTCCATCCTTGCTTCTGGCCCGTCTGCCCGCATAGGGCCCGAGGGCTGGAGGGCGTCAGCTTGGGGGGTGGCCGCTGTGGTGCGTGTGCTGCCCGGCGTGGGTGAGGCTTGCACCCTCGTGCTCACGGAGGACCTGCTGCATGGCGGACGAGGGAGTGAGCCCCTGTTGGCGGCCCAAGCCCTGGTGCCCCCTGCTGCTGCCTCCCTGTGCCACTGTGGGTCAGTTGTCTGGGCTTTGGGGGCCTCTCTAGTGCCGGCACACGAGGCTCATAGGAGCCAGCACTGGCGGGTAGCTTTGGTGCCAGCCCTTTACCCAACCCAGCCTGGCTGTACAGGGTAGCAGGTGGCCAGTTCCAGGCAAAGACTCTGGAAGGTGCCTACCTCCGTCACCTTCCAGTGCCCAGAGAGCTCCCTGCAGGCCGCCACGGGGCTCGGGACAGCGGAAGTGCTAGGTGCAGCTGGCCAGAGCGGGTTGGGGCTGGCGGCCAGAGCCCAGACTTCCCTGAGTCTCTGCCTCCAAGGCACCACAGCCCCTGAGTGCTGGCACCGAGGCCCTTGGAAGCTGCCTTCCCGGCCACGCTGGCTGGCCCCGTGGCTCTGGATGGTCACAGGAAAGCCTGCCTTCAGGCGTGGGGCCAGGCGCCTTCTAGGAGAGCAGGGAACTGCATGCTGGCAGCAGGCTCCCAGCCCGTGGGGTGCCAAGGATGCCCACCTGCCCATCCGAGGCCCTTCGGGGCAGGCCTCGTCCCTGGGGTGGCTTGGTGGGGCAGGCTGGTCCTCCAGGATGAGTCCCCGGGAAGGTCCCAAGCCTGGGGGAGGAGCTTTCCTTAGCATTTCCAGCCAGGCAGCTGAGGGATGCCCAGCCACCACCCGCACAGATGGCCCTGGTGAGCTCGACACTGAAGCTTCAGGCGCGTGTGGGCTCAGCCGCCGCCCCTACTCCAGCACCAGAAGCAGGAGAGCTCATGACCATGTGGCCTGTAAAGAGGGCGTTTGAGCCGGGTCTGTCCGGCCAGTCCCGCACTGGTGTCTCCGGACCACAAACTGAGGAGCGCAGCGCCTCAGGAAGAGCAGCTGGCGTCGCTCTGGGCCCCTGGGCCCTCTTTCCTTACAGAAGTTGCTCAGGAAATGCCACTTTTGCACCGAGTAAACCACTACCTGTGGGGCCATCTGGCCCTGTGACAGGAAGGTTCTGGGTCCCCAGACCCAGCCTGGCAGAGTGAGGTGCTGGGGCCTGGGTGGTGTCCCATGGCACCTGAGGGCCAGCCCCTTCTCATTGACCCCACAGACTCACCCCAGAAAAACTCCCTCGCCAGCAATCCTTGTTTTTCTAACTGCCCTTGACACTAACATGGGCTTACAGTGGCATAATGTCCTTTTACCTCAGAGAGGACCAGAGGTGCTTGGGAGTCAGGAGGGCAGTGATGCCAGCTCTCACCCATACAGGCCTGAGAGGAGCACTGTCCCGGGAGCCATCCCGGGCAGGAGGTGAAGTGGGATGGGGTGGGCAGTGCTCATGGTCCCACCCTGGCCCCACTCCCTCCCTCGTGCTCCCGCTGCCAGGTCTCCGCTGACCGTCCTGCCCACCCCTATGGGGAGGCGCGTCACGCCTCGGTGCGCATTAATAGGCGGGGACAGGCATGGCACCTTGGCTCCTTAACCAGGCAGGGCAGTGGTGGCCCTTCAGTGCCCCATTGTTACCAGCTCTCTGGCTGCAGCCCTCCCAGAGCCGCTTCTAGGACCTACCCTGGTGCCCACCCTAGAACCAGGGCCGAGGAGACCACAGGTCCCCACCAGGGGTGCCACGTAGCCTGGAGGGCACCCTTCAGGCAGGCACATAGCTGTGCATGCAAGTCGTGATGTCCCGGGCCAACGCTAGGGTCCCCAGGTGCCCTCAGGAGCGCCACTCACCACCCCCAGTCGGGGACAAGGCCGGCGCTCTGTCCAGCACCATCTGTGGGCCCCGCAGGCGCTGCTGCTGCTGGGCGCCACCGCGCTGGCCTGCCTCGCCCTGGACCTCCTCTTCCTGCTCTTCTACTCCTTCTGGCTGTGCTGCCGGCGGCGCAAGACTGATGAGCACCTGGACGCGGATTGCTGCTGCACCGCCTGGTGCGTGATCATTGCCACGCTGGTCTGCAGGTGAGCCTGGCAGGGGCGGGGCCACCGGGGCAGGCCTGGGGAGACAGAGTGGGCGGAGTGGAGCCCTGGATGGGGCTGTGCTGGGCAGTATCCCAACAGTCTGCAGTGCTGCTGTCCTGGTCCTTTCCAGCGCGGGCATCGCAGTGGGGTTTTACGGCAATGGGGAGACCAGTGATGGCGTGCACCGGGCCACATACTCCCTCCGCCATGCAAACCGCACGGTGGCCGGCGTCCACGAGCGCGTGAGTGTCTGCCAAGTGGGCACCGGGGGATTCCCGCCCTGCTCCTGACCCAGGGCCATGCACGTGTGGGGACGTGTAGGGTGTACACACGGGCCGGTGGGTGCCGGCGCCCATTGCAGCTGCAGCCTGTCCCGGTGGCAGGTGTGGGACACAGCCGTGGCCCTGAACCGCACGGCAGAGCCCAGCCTGCAGAGTTTGGAGCGGCAGCTGGCGGGGAGGCCGGAGCCCCTACGGGCCGTGCAGCGGCTGCAGAACCTACTGGAGACCCTGCTGGGCTACACGGAGGCCATTCCTTTCTGGAGGAACCCTGGCGTGTCGTTGGAGGTGCTGGCCGAGCAGGTGGACCTCTATGACTGGTACAGGTGCGGCCGAGTGCTTGTTCCTCTGCTCCTGGGTGGCTGTCGCTCTCCCGGCCACGGTGTTCCCGGCACCTGGCATCTGAGGCCCTATGGCAGAGGCAGGGTGGTCGGGCGTCATTGGCTGAGCAGCAGTCCCAGTGAACATTTTTTTAAGAACTCACACCCGCGCGTCCCCGAGCCCCACAGCTGCCTGTGGCCGCCACTTCTAGAGGCCAGGCTGTGTGCCCTGCCCTGCCTGCCCTCCCCTGGGCCCGGCCGCCATGCCCACTCGCCCTGTGCCTGCAGGTGGCTGGGCTACCTGGGCCTGCTGCTCCTGGATGTTGTCCTCTGCCTGCTGGTGCTGGTGGGCCTCATCCGCAGCTCCAAGGGCATCCTCGTCGGGTGAGTTGGCGCGGCGCCCGGCGGCTCTTTCCAGGTCGCTTACTATGTTCCTCCCGGGAGAGGGCCCCGAGGAGGTGTGGAACCACCTGTGCAAGTCCCCACCCATGGGGACACCAGGATCAGGCCGGCCTTTTTGGTCCCGTCTTGGCTGTGGGGACAGGCTGCTGGCCTCGGGCAGTGGCTCATCAGCACACAGCCTGTCTCCTCTGAAAGCTGGAAGGTGACAGCGCCCCTTAGGGTGGCTGTGAGGTGCTGTCACCGTCTCCCTGAGTGGCCACACGGCCGTGTCCGGGTTCCTGCGTGGACCTGGCATTGTGATCCTCCCAAGGGTGCCCCACCCCTGCCATGTGGCACTTTGAGGCCTCAGAAGGGAGTGAGCTCAGCATGACATCCAGAGCCTAGCGCTGGTGGGCAGTGTGCACCCTGCACCCAGGGCCCCAGGGAGGCGGCGATGGGGCAGAGGCCCCAGGACATGGGGGGTGGGGGCTGACTGCAGAGTGTGGGGCCAGGGGAGGTGCAGGAGGGTGAGCCCCATGGGTAAGAGCCACAGGGATGCTGGGAAGCCACCCCCCGGGGGGGGGGGGAACACGGAGGGCCTGGTGTGGCCCAGTGTCCAACCTGGGTAGCATGAGGGAGGGTTGTGAGGTCCTGGGACATAGCCGGGGCACAGCACGTGCCTCACCTGTGCCAGGCCCTGACTTTCTCCCCAGCATAGCAAAGGAAAAGAAAAACAGAATCGCGTGAGCAGAGGCCGTCTTCTGCTGGAGAGACGGCACTAGGGACAGGGCTGAGGGCCAGGAAGGGCGAAGCCCAGCCCGCCCCGTCCTCTAGCCACTCGGGAGGGGTCCATGCAGTCCCTGGGCCTTTGACAGTCTGCCCCAGCCTGCTGTGGGTGGCACGTCCCTCCCTGCCTGCCTGGGGCCGCTGACTGGCTCTCTGTCCCAGGGTCTGCCTGTTGGGGGTCCTGGCCCTGGTCATCAGCTGGGGTACACTGGGCTTGGAGCTGGCCGTGTCTGTGGTGAGTAACTGGGGACAGAGGTGTTTATGTGCTGGGCTGAGGGAGGTGGGTGGCACAGTACCTCCCCTGCTGTCTTTTCTCGGGTCCCTGGGTCGTGCCACAGGCACGCAGCACATCTGTGCCCCAGAACCATACTCTACTCTCCTGAGCTAAAGGTGGACCCTGGGCCTAGGCCTGCTCTTTGGGGACCAAGGGCACCCGCGCTTGGGGCACTGACCCCCCAGGCACTGCCCCCATAGGCCGGTTGGTCACCATCTTCCCTGCCTACACCCACCCAGGGCTCCAGCGACTTCTGTGTGGACCCTGACAGCTACGTGACCAAGATGGTAGAGGAGCACTCGGTGCTGAGTGGGGGTGAGTGTGACCTCAGAGCCAGTCCCAGGCTCGGCTGGACCCCGGGCCCGGGCAGCAAGGCGAGGGGTGCCTGCCCGTTGACTTGGGGTCGCATGTCCCAGACAGGGAGCCAGTGAGCCTAGGAATTGGGGTGCCCTTCAGGGGACAGCCTATGTGGCCAGGGCTGCTTCGCTAGAAGTGGTCTGGAAAAGGGAGGCCTGCCAGACAGGTGGGACTGACCTGAGCCAGATACGGCTGCGTCTTGTGCAGAGGTCCTGAGGCAGAAACACTGGACATGTTTATGAGGCAAAAGAAATAAAAAATAAAAATAGACCATTTGGGAGAGGAGCAGGTGGGGATGGGAGCCACAGCCTACTATCTCTGTAGAAGCTTAAGCAGATTTGAACCCAGCCGGACGGCTTAGCAAGACCCTGTCTCAAAACCAGAGTGGGCTCATCCCCAGCCTCTAGGTTCAATCCCCGGCACCCCTCCCGCAAATGGCAAGACGCCTCAGCGCTGCTGGGGTAGCAAGGGGCTGAGTGGAGGCTGTGGGACACCTTCCTGCGTGGGGGACCGCGGGGACAGGAGTGGAGATGGCTGTGCCCTGGGGGCACAATGGGCGGGGCTTCCTGTGGGCTGCTGCCCGCCTGGAGCTGTGCTCCCACCAGCATCTGGGCCCTGGCTGCGCCCGCCTGGAACACTCACTCACCCTCACCCGCGTGTGCACATGCTCATCGGTACCACACATGCCCATGTGCACGGTACCTGTGTGGACGGGCACGCGTGCGGAGCCGTGCACATGCAGAATGCGGCCGCCAGCCCACCAGCCCTCTGTCCACAGACATCCTGCAGTACTACCTGGCCTGCTCCCCGTACGCCGCCAACCCCTTCCAGCAGGTGAGAGCCAGCAGGGCCCCGGGCCCGGTGCAGCCCACATGCTCCACGGGAGCTGGGCAGAGGCTGCTGGGTGACCACCCTGATGGCATCGCTTACTGCCCTGGGGCTGCTACCCTGGCCCCCTGGCCACGCGTCATCTGTAGCTTGCTGCCGCTCCTCGGGCTGCCCGCAGCAGGGGTGGGAGGAGCCCTGGGACACCTCTGTGGACTGGCACGTGCACCTGGCAGTGGTGTGTGAAGGGGTCGGTGGCACCGGCCGCCCTGATCCTCTGCCCACTGCCCGTCATCATGCCCAACCTCGCGACCTTTTGGGTCCTCTGCCAGTGCGTTCCCCACTTTGCTGTTCGGAACAGGGCCAGGGGGTGGGTTGTGCCTGGGCGTGGGGCAGGCTGCGTGCTGGGGACAGGTGGTCGGGGCACGTGGCAGCCGCTGTAGCCTGCACCCCTCTCTGGAGCAGAAGCTGTCCGGCGGCCACAAGGCCCTGGTGGAGATGCAGGATGTGGTGGCCGAGCTCCTGAGGAGCGCCCCGCGGGAGCACCCCGCCGCCAAGGTGAGGCGCTGTGGGGCCTCGGCGCAGCCTGGCTCCTGTGCCCCCGTCTTCTTCTGCGCTTTCTTTCTTGTTCCTTCCCCCTTTCGTTCCTTTTTCCTGGGAATTTCTGGTAGGTTTTTTAAAAAATAACTTTATCTTCAAAGTAATACAAGTTTTTGTATTAAGAGATGTGGGCCCTGGGAGGCAGGCAAACTCTGAATCCAAGCCCTTCCTGGGAGACTTAGTGACTTATTGGGAACCTGTCTCATGATAAAAAGGGCCGAGGTTTAGGTCAGTGCGAAGGCCCGATGTTCAGTCCCCAGTACCACAAAGCCAAACAAAAGCAATGGGCTGGGAGGGTAGTCAGCAGGGAGCACCTGCCTGTCACGTGCAGGGCCCTGGGTTCCGTCCCCAGCACTGCAGCAAGGCTTGGGGGCAGCGAGACCCCTGCCTGGATGGAGCTGGAATTGCTCCCCGTGGGTTCCAGGCCCTGAGCATTTGCAAAACTCACACTGCTGAGCCCACAAGCCCATGTCCATGGAGGCTTCAGGCGTCCTCTGGGTACTTCTGTCCCTGTGGCCACCTCCTCAGTGCTGGGGACAAGGTCAGGAGTGTCACTCATGGCTTCTCTGATCTTTTTAAGAAGCTTCATAGACTGAGCCGACTGACCAGCACGCACATATCCACATGGTCGCACACGCACACGTGGGCACATGCACGCACACGTGGGTACACGCATGCACACGTGGGCCTCCTTAGCTTGGCTTTCCACGCAGGCTGGGGTGTGCTCTCGGTGCCCGGCCATGGAGCACACACAGCCTGCCACCGGCTCAGGCATCTGGAGGGATACGCTTTCTTCCTCGCGGGCTGCATGCCCGAGGTGGGGACGTGGGCGGCACCTTCTGAGCGGTTTGGTCCCTCCGAGGCCACCTCCCTTAGCGGCCAGCTTCTCCCAGGTCCTCACAAGGCCATCCCTCTCTGGATCCGTGTTCCTGTGGTGTGTTTGTGTGGCGCCAGCTATATACCACACTGGAGCCCCCAAAAGACTTCATGGTGCCTCGGTCACCACTCTGAAGACCCTGTCCCAAGCAGTGGCCTGGCATGCAGTGTGGCACTGGCGCCTTGTAGGGCACGATGCAGCCTGTGGCAGGGGGTTCTGTTTGCTGAGTTGACCTCAGGTTTGCAGAGGGGCCGTGGCAAGCATGTTGTAGTAGGTGCGCTGAGTCCCGCTGCCGACCCGAGGAGCCCCGGGCACCTGCAGGGGTTCCTGCGGCCATTTCCCTGTGCGTGAGACAGGGCCAGTGGCGTGTGTGCGGCACGGTCAGACTTGTGCCGAGCAGAGCCCTGCGTTCCAGCTCTCAGCTAGCAGCATGAGGATTTCCCAGCTCCTGCTGTCCTTCAAACAGGACAGGTGGACAGGTGGATCCCAGGCCTTACGCTTGCCAGGCGGGTGCTCTGCCTCAGAGCTACACCCCAGTCCTTGGTATGCTGGAGTGCCCAGGCTGGGCGCAAGCTTGGACCCTCCGGCCTCAGCTTCCCAGGTGGCTGGGATTAGAGACCTGCTGCAGTGCTCCTGACCACTTCAGCAGACGATTTGGCTTTGGCTTCTTCTTTTCTTGAGACAGTCTCGCTTTGTTGTCCAGACTGGCCTTGGACCCAGCAATCCTCCCACCTCAGCCTCCTGAGGACTGATATTGCAGCTGTGCGCCACCACGCTCGGCGTGGGTGGTGGGGAATCGGGCCCAGGGCCTTGTGTTCGCGGACGAGTGCCGTGACTGCTGTGCTGCTGTCCTGGCCCTCAGCACAGCTGTTTACGCAGTGCCAGCGCCGCGGCCCGCTATTCCTCCACGGTGACAGGGCGGTCCACCTGCTCACATAGTGCTGACCACACTGCCAGCTGTCCACGTGTCCAAGGTCCTGAGTCTGTGGCACAGACTCATGGGCCACCATTCCGAAAGGCCCGTGTCCTCTGGGTCTGCCCAAGATTGTGGCCTCGGATGGTGGGGTAGAGGTTGACTAGGGGCCCAGCAGGGGGACAGCTGACCTAGGTCGTCCACACAGCACAGTGGTGACCCCAAGGGTTGCGTCCTCCCAGGACGCCCTGCTGCGTGTCCAGGAAGTGCTGAACAGCACGGAAGTGAACCTGCAACACCTCACTGCCTTGGTGGACTGCCGCAGCCTGCACCTGGTGAGGTGCTGGGGCGTCGGGCAGAGAGGAGGGGGGGTTGTCGGGGTGGAGGAGGAGCTGGGCGGGGTCAGGGACCAGCATGGGGAGGGAGAGGTGGGGCCCGGGGGCGAGGCACTCCAGCTATGGGGGCTGGGCCCGGTCCCCCATCTCACACCGGGCGCCCCGTCTGCGTGTGTGCCCGTCCCGCCGTCCCTCTCAGGACTACGTGCAGGCGCTGAGCGGCCTCTGCTGCGACGGCGTGGAGGGCCTCATCTACCTGGCCCTCTTCTCCTTTGTCACGGCCCTCATGTTCAGCTCCATTGTCTGCAGTGTCCCGCACACCTGGCAGCAGAAAAGGTGAGGGCTCGGGCGGGTGTGCAGGGTGGCCCTGGCCACGCGGCACACAGACCGTGCCACGCAGGCCCCTGCGGCGGGTTCCACAGTGGCATCCCCAGAGGGGAGGATGAACACGGCTCCCCCAACTCACAGAAGAAACCCAGTGCCTGGGGAGCTTCCGCCCCCGTCCCTGGCAGGCAGGCAGGCAGGCGGCCTGGGGTTCCCCTCCCATAGGCTGGGCCCGGTGTCTGCCCTGCGGGGAGGGGTACGGAGCGATGGTGGAGGCCAGCCGTGGGGACCCTGGCAGGGGCAGTCCAAGGGGCCACAGCCTTCTGTTGGGACCAGGGCAGAGCCAGCTCCCTGCAAGCCAGTGTCCTTACTGTTGAAGTGCCCATCCTGGTGGCCTCTGACTGAGTCTGCTGTTGGGCCCACGGGGAGTGAGACGTGGCAGTGCCGCCTCCTTTGCCCACACCTTCTGCCTCCTTCCCTTTGGGGCTGCAGTTTCCGCCTGGTGCCCAGCATGGAGCTCAGCTGTGCTGTCTTGCCCTCCGTGCAGCTGCCAGAGCGGGCTGTCGGGACAGCAGAGCCGGAGGGGCCACCAGCCCGCGCGGCCTCTGGGCCTTCCCGACCCTGCACCGGCGCTGGGCATCCAGGCCCAGCTCGGCTACAGGACAGCAGCACAACAGGGGCACGAGTTTCTCAAGCAAGGTGACCTCTCTGCTTGAGAGGGTCACCTTGGCCCGGATTTCTGTGGTGTTCCCTTGGGGGGTGCTGCTGGTGGTGCCGAAGGTCGAGAGATGGGGTGACCATGGTGCGGGGGCAGCGATGCGGGGCGGGGGGCGGGGGCGGTGATGGCGGTGATGGGGCCGTGGTGGTCAGGTGGTGACGTTGGCGGTCATGAGATGGTGAAGCCGTCTGTGGTGGTGGCGGCAGGTGGTGGTGGTGCTGTGCTGCTCGTGACGGCAGGGTGGTGGCCGTGAAGGTGGCAGCTTTGGTAGAGTGGCTGAGGCCCAGGTCAGAGCCACTGGGCTCCATGCAGACCCATGCCCTCCCTGGTTCATTGTGTGACTGCGGACAAGTGCCCTAGCTCCATCCTGGGCCTCAGTGTCCCTAGCAGTGAAAGGCAGTTGGGGCAGAACTCACCTGGAGGCATGGGAGATGCCTGGTGAGTCACTGCGCAGGCCCTGCGGTCACCGCTCAGCCTGCAGCTGTCACTGCCCCACCGGGCAGCCCAGGCCCAGGCCTCTCCCGGGATAGGCATGGAGCCGCTCCAAAGTGTCAGACTAGGCCTGCTGTCCGCGGCTGTGGCTCCCTCCACCCTATCCCCTGCATGAGCAGAGACATGAGGGCAGAGGGCAGGGCAACCAGCTTGGGCCTGCCGGCGGCATGGATAGGCCCTGGCAAGCTGCAGGAGGCTGCCCTGCTTTGTGCACACCCCAGAAACGTCCACGTCCTTCACGTGATTAGCAGCCTGAGGCTCGTCCAGCCAGCACTCTGGGAGGCTGCCGGACGGGCCACTGAGGGACTTGGGGACGGGAGGCAGGTGTGTCATGCCCAGAGTGAAGGCCTTCAGCCAGATCCCCAGAACGAGAGGTGGGGAGCAGGGGAGCAGGCCGGGAGACGGGCCTGGTAGGCAGGCAGCCAGCCACAGTGTCCAGCCTTGGACGCTCAGAGCCTGGGGTCGGGGCTGTCCACTGCTGCCTGTGTGCATTCTGCCACAGTGCCCGGAGTTGGCTGGTCCCAGAGCACCGCTGCGGGCGCTGGGCCGGCCTGATGCTGTGCTGCCGCCCCTGCAGAGGCCCTGAGGAGGACGGGGAGGAGGAGGCGGCCCCGGGACCGCGGCAGACGCACGACAGCCTCTACCGTGTGCACATGCCCAGCCTGTACAGCTGCGGGAGCAGCTACGGCAGCGAGGCCAGCATCCCGGCTGCCGCGCACACTGTCAGCAACGCCCCAGTCACCGAGTACATGTGCGTGAACGCGCGGGTCGTGCGAGCCCAGGGACGGGGCCACGGCCGGGGCCAGAGTGCAGGACTGGAGCCAGGGGTGTCCTGAGGGGTGGTAGGCGTGGGGCCAGTGCGCCCCAGGGCAGGCCTGCTGGCTAGCGGGAGAGACCGGGCTAGGGTGGGGAGCCTGGCATGGGGGCCCCTGCTAGGAGGTGGGTCTGGGGAGGGACCCTCAGCAGGCCAGTGGTCTGTTGGAGAGTCTGCTGACAGGAGGTGGCTATGGCTGGGACGGGGGCCTTGGCACTCTGCCCCTCTGGAAACCGGCATTGAGGGCAGGTGCTGGACTTGACCTGAGGCCACGGGTCACCCATAGCCACCCCTCCCCCACAGGAGCCAGAATGCGAACTTCCAGAATCCCCGCTGTGAGAACACCCCCCTCATCGGGCGCGAGTCCCCACCGCCCTCAGTAAGTCTCTGGGCACGGGAAGGTGGGGCCCTCGGCCTAGAAGGGGCATGTTTCTTCTGTGCCCAGGGGCTCTGGCGTGGCACTCATAGACAGCATGGGCTTTGGGCACAGCTGTGAGCCTCTAGTGCCCGGCCACAGGGCCTCCCCAGCCATGGCCTCCTTGGGACAGGGCTTTTGCCACCTGGAGTGCCTGGGGCCAGTGGGCAACCTCGGATCAACTGTTCTGTGGGCCAGCGCTTTTCCCCCTCCAGAGATGGGTGGGCAGACAGCAGGGCGAGACTCCCAGCATGCTCTCGGAGCCCCATGTGCATGGGCCGTGCTCTCCCCAGCCTCCCCCATGGCCCCCAGAGCCGCCCTCTGCTCCCCAGGGCGCTGCCCTGAGCATGCACCTGGGTCCTGGCTTCCAACCTTGGGGTGACACAGGTGACAGGGGACAGGTAAAGCTGGTGCAGAGGTCACCTTGCTTGAGAAACTCGTGCCCCTGTTGTGCTGCTGTCCTGTAGCTGAGCTGGGCCCAGATGCCCAGCACCGGTGCAGGGTCAGGAAGGCCCAGAGGCCACCGGGCTGGTGGCCCCTTCGGCCCCGCTGTTCCGACAGCCCGCTCCGGGCGGCTGCACCCTGGCGTTCAGGACCCTCTCTCTCTCTCTCTCCTGCACCCCTCCTGCCCTGGGCCCTCCTAGCGCTATCTGGCTGCCCTGGACTCTGGCAGCCATGCAGGGTGGCAGTTTAAGCCCATGGACAGTGCCCGAACGCTGTGGTAGCTGTGCCCTCAGAGAGACAGGTACTGACCTGCCTGGCCCCTGCCCCGCACGGCCACCTGCCTGCGCCTCCATGCCTCCTGCCCGCCGCTCACTGTCCCCTCCACCGTGCTGGCCTCAAGCCCCGACCCTGTGTCAGCACCGGGCAGCACAGCCCACCCGCCGCCAAGGCCCCTGGTGTGGCCTTCCGGGAGGCGGTGAGCCCAATTCTGCACCCCCAGCCTGTAGGGACTCTGCCCCGGCTGCAGGTGGCCTGGCCCCTCTGTTCCCTCAGTAAGAGACCGCCCACCAGGGCTGCAGCACAGAGCTGGGCCCGGGCACCACGCAGCATGCCAGCGAGGCGCACAGGTGTGCACCTGGCATGCCAGCACCTGCCACCGCTCCACATGGCAGTGTGGGTGCCCGTGTGGCTGCCCCCACGTTCTGGCTACTCCCCAACCACCCTCCCACCTACCTGTCCCTGCTGCATGTCCATAGATCCCCTGTGGCCCCACGCAGCTGCTCCTCCTGCCCCTGCTCATGGCCACCGCACAGGGAGGGCCTCTGGGACCCCGGGAAAGTTCTCCCTGTGGGTCTGGGGACTGGGGGACCAGCCGAGGGTTGGAGGGTCAGTCTGCCTGGCCTCTTCGCCCCAGCGACCTTTGGCATGGCCTTTGCCCTCGCCGTAGGCACGTGGGCCCCCTGACACTGTCTGGCCCCTGGGAATATGTGCACATGAGTGCCAGGCTCCCTGTCATACGTGCCCGGCTCCAGGCCGTTGTGCTCACGGTTGGGAGATGGTCGTCAGGAGGGGTGGGCTGTCCCGAGGACCAGGACCGGGCAGGCGGCGATCACTCCAGCACTTACCTCTGACTGAGTCTGAGACCAGGAGGAGCCCGCGGTTGGTTCCCTGCCTGGGCAACCAGCAGTGTTACTCTGATGGGGTAGACCGGCTGTGGGGCTGCAGGGTGGTGGCAGGGCCGGGGGTGGCCCCTGCCAGCTCTCCTCTCTGACCTGGCTTCCACAGCGTAGCCTGGCGCAGCCTCCAGTTCTGGGTGTTGGGGGCATGTTAAGGCCTTTGCACTCCGGCTCTCAGGAGTGTGAGGGCTCTGCCTGAATGGTGCCCAAGTGCCAGCCACAGGATGCTGGAGCTGGATGTGAGAAGGGCAGGTCCCTGGCCCAGGCTGGGGAGCCGGCGGACACCTGCTTTCTGGGGACCCTGCCTCCTGTAGCTGCACCCCCTTCCCTGTGTTTGGCCTGGCCCTGGGCCGCTGTCCGCTCCCCTCCCTGTGGGGTTCTGCCATCCGCGCACGGTGCCCAGCTGCTCGGCCCTGCCCTGGCATCCTGCTGACCATCCCCTCCCTGTCTCCTCCAGTACACCTCCAGCATGAGAGCCAAATACCTCGCCACGAGCCAGCCTCGCCCCGACTCCAGCGCCAGCGGGCACTAGACTGCACACCGAAGGGCCACCCGCCCGTGTGCCAACCGTCCCCTCCCCCAGGCCAGCACTGCTGCTTCCACCCCGTGGCCCACTGCCGGACCCCTGCACGCACGCCGGCCCGCTGCAGGCCCACGGCCTCTCTCTTCCCCTCAGGGCGTGGGGCTGCCTGCAGGAGATCAGCAGCCTGGCCAGCCCAGCCACTCGCACAGCTGGGTGGGCATGTGCCCACTGCCCATGCCCGCCCTGCACTCACCAAGCCTTGCTCCATGCCAGGTGCTCCCATGCCGACAGTCCCCTGTGGATGACGCTCCGGACAGCCCCGCACCGCCCCTGGCAGTGCCAAGCGCAGCTGGCGCCACCCCCCACCCCCGTCTGCAGGGCTTTCGCGACCCCGTCCTAGTTGGCAGGCATGGAAGCAGCTCCTTTGTGCCTGGCGTCACTGTCCGGTGAGGGGCAGGTGGATTCACCCTGCAGCCTCCCGCGGCCCCTCCGCACATCTGTCTCTCTGCAGCGTCCAGCACCTGCCCTCGTTCCGCGGCTGGCCCTGACCACAGGCTGTCCTCCTGCCAGCGCCCTGCAGCCTCCTCCCGGGAGGGTCCCTTCCTCTGCCTCCCACCAACCACTTTCTCCTCCAGCACTCGCCCTGCACGGGGCACTGCGCCCCAGCCGACAGCAGGTGCATGCGGAGCCGGAGCCTCTCGCCACCCCAGTGCTGGCCGCCTTGGTGCCAAAACCCCCCTCCCTCTGAAAGACTTGGCAGCTTTGTCGGGTTGTGTTTGCACTAACCACCCTTGCCATCTCTAGGCCGCTGGGTGTGGGCTGCATAGGACCCCTGGCCTCCCTCCCCGGCTACATTTCCACCAGGACAGACACAGGCCCTGGCGCCCAATCCAGGCTGGACCCCAGCCAGCTGGGTATGTGCACCCAGCCCCCGCCACCCTTCTTGGGACTAACCACTAACCTCACCCCTGTCTCCCAACTGGTGCCTCTGGCTGAGCCAGGACCTGCGAGTGTGACCCCAAGTCCAGCCCAGAGCTGGGCGCAGGGTGGCCGGCTAGAGTCAGGGCCGGAGGAGCTGATTCCACTCGGGGTGCTGCTGGGGACAGGCTGCAGTGACAGGTAGCCCCAGGGGCCTGGGGACCGCTCTCCAGGCAGGTGCTGCCCAGGACTTGGGGCTGAGGTCCCGTGGCCTCAGGCTCCCTACCTGTGACGTGGGAACAAGGCTTCCCGCGGGTGCTTTTGGGCTCACTGTGTGGCGCTTGCTGTGCTTCCTGCCGTGGGGGGGAGGGGCCAGACCAGTCCCTCAGTCAGCTCAGGGAGGTTCTGCCCCTCTGGCTCCCGCGCTGGCCGGCCAGCCAAGCCAGCTTGGACTGTTGCGGCGTGTTCGCATGCCAAAGCTGTGGTGGCCAGAGGCCCCTGGGAGGTGTGTGCGGGACCGAGGCCCACCCTGCGGGGGCAGTTTACAGACCACAGGCAGCTGCCGACTCCAAGTGGCTACTTTGGGGTTCAGTTACTCTGAGCCTTCTGTGAAACCCTCTTATGGCTGGTATCTGGGACCAAAGGGGGTGGGCCTAGGCCCCCCCACCCCCACCCCGGCCTCTGAGCCTCCCGGGCATGGCCACACCTCATGGAGAAGACTCCGCCCTGGCCCAGCTGTCCACCTTCTGGGATCCTGGGGGCTACAGTGAGCAGCCAGGGGCCCAGAGGGCGGCGCCCCTGCGCTCCGGAAGCACAAGTGCTGCCCCAGGCGAGGGCACCTAGCGCCACAGGCGGCGACGCCGGACGTGGCTGTGGACCTGCGCTGCCTTGGGCGTCCTGAGTGCCCTGTGTTTGCCTGCCGTCTGTGACTGCTCACCGAGGCTGAGAAAGGGCAGGGTATGCGGGGCGCGACCCCCGCCCCGGGGCCCTCACCTTTGGTTTTCCTTTCCCTGCCCACAGCCCCCTCCACAGCTCTTGGGTGCCAGGCCAGAGCCCCCAGTGCCATCCCGCCCTAATGGAGCGCGGGTGAGCAGAAGAGGCCAGCTGGCGCAGGGACGGATTCCCTGCCGAGGTGCCTCCCCGGCTCCGCGGGGCAGGGCGCGGCCGGCGGTGGGAAAGCCCGACCAGGACCCGCCCCTTCTCCAGCACCCACCCCTTCTCTATGCAACCCCGGTCCCCCCACATTGCCCTCCCACCCAGGTCCCTGCCCAGCGTGGAGGAGGGTCAGTGGGCAGCCTGGGCCCCGCGGCCGGGCGTTGTGCTGCGGGTCCTTGGTGTTCAGCCACGATGGCTGCGTCCCGCCCTTCTCTGTGTTCCGTACATGCCTCTTGGCCTTCCGTGCGTCCCGGCCCGCCCCGCATCTTGCCAGTGGGAATGACACCCCTCAGCCTCCGTGGGCCCGCGGCTGTGTGCACTGTCGCTGTGTTCTTGTTTTCTAAAAACGGGGTTTGGGGTTTGGTTTTTATTTCTTCGGGGATTTTATTTTTCTTGGCGAATACTAAAAATCTCGTCGATGTAATTTCTGTGGTTTCTATTGAGCTTGGGTTTCATGTTTTAAAATAAAGACATTTTAAAGAACAGGCCGCTTCCCAAGCTGTGAACACAGAGGGGACGCTGATCCCACGGGGGCGCGCGGCCCTATGAAGTTGGGCTGCCCGGTAGCGGTCTGCAGGGACCTCGGGCTGCCCGGGGCTGGAGGTCACTGCCACCTGACAGGGGCGGGGCCAAGCAAACCAGGTGGGACCTCGCTGGGGGCGTGGCGGAACGGCCCAGCGCCAGGTTAGAGCCATGGTGGTTCCCACGGGGGTCCTCCCTGTTCTCCAGGAAGCCACACCGAGCCGGTCCGGGGCTCCCGGGATGGGGACTGCTAGCGTCCCGGAATCCTACGCTGGACCTCAGGGCTGGTGGGAATGTGCTCTGCTGTCCCCACCCGGGTAGGGGGAGGCAACTCCCCCGGGCCACTCAGCACGCTTGCGGGGTGGGGCGGAGGGGCCTCTGGCCGGCAGCCACCAGGCCTGGGGACACCCAGGAACACGAGTAGGAGGACTGCTGAGACTGGCTCACTCTACCCCCAGCTCTTGGGCACTAATGGACACCTGGGAGGTCGTCCTGTGGGCAGAGCCCTGCTCTCCGGCCCCTGGGCACTCAGGCAGCCTGGCCCCGCACTTTCCTCCCAGAGTAGGGGCCAAGACAGGTGGACTTGAGGAAGGTGCGCTGTTTCCCCAAGGATGGAGACGGTCACAGCTCCAGGATGTTACGTGATGAGTAACAGGGACCTTGGGGCCCAAGCCCGAGGCTTGGAGGGAGAGCCGGGCCACGCCCTGCCCTCGGGCTTAAGGACAGCCTCTGTTAGGGAGAGTCCCAGCACCCTGGGAGGCGGCGCAGCGTGAGAACGACAAACCTGAGCCCAGCCTGGGCCTCTCCACAGCTGTCTCAAAACCTAAAATAATAATAAAGGGCTGGCGCATAACTCGGGGTGAAGTCCCTTGGTTCAGTCTCTAGCACTGAGAAACACAAGATCCACCCGGAGGTGTCAGCTCGGGCGCAGGCGTCAGTGGGGCGCCAGACACGGGGGGTGGTGCCCAGAACAGCAAGTAGGTGGGGCAGGTGTGAGAGGGGAGGGACTGGTAGGTGGCCGGCATCGTAACCACATCCCACTGGTTGCTCTGTGGGGCAGGGGCAAGCGAGCCCCTGGCCCAAACCGGGATGGCTACCGCGTGGCAGGTGACAGCAGAGAGGCTGGAGGGGCTGTGAGCTGAGAGCTCCCGACAGCAGCACCTCCTGGCACACGGGACCAGCTGCTGGCGTGACCTGCGGCGGGCAGGCGGTTGGGTGAGGCCCCGGTGGGGGTGGGCGGGCAAGAGGGGTCAAAGTTTGAGTTACAAACAAGTTGAGTCTCTTGACAGCAAGGGTGAGCTGGGATTGGCGGCACATGCCCGCGACCCTGGCTCTGGCTGCCAGTCTGAGCCCGCTCCGTTGGCAACTTAGTGACATGGCAAGGCTGTCTCAAAAATAAATAAATATGGAAATAATAAATGAAAGAGCCGGCGATGGCGTGCCGTGTGCAGACCCCAGATCAGTCCCCGTCCCGGAGGGCAGGTGTACAGGGTGGGGTGCTGTGGGAGGGCACAGGTGCTCGGGGCGTCTGGAGGAACCCAGGAGAGCAGGGGTCCCGGGCAACCCTGGGGATGACAGGAGCACCCACCAGATGTTACTGATGATCTGGTGGCCTGGGCACACAGGTGGTCTGCCCAGCCAGGGTCCCAGAGTTGGTTCAGGGCAGCTCTGGGGAGAGAGCCGACCAGCCTTTTGAGGAGTTCAGCTGAAAAAAAAGTGTAATAGCTGATCTTGAGGGTGCCGGCTGTGCCCAGCTGTGTATGCACGTGTGCTAGGGCACACTCACAGGGCTAGTGGGGCCAACCCATTGGGAGCAGAAAGTAGATGCCAGGGAGAAGAGGAGAAAGGGATTGTGACTTTTTTTTCTCTTTTGTCTGCAGCACTGGGGACTGAGCCCAGGGCCTCTGCACTCAGCAACATCCCCACCTGTTCGTTAATTTTTTGAGACAGAGTTTAAGTAAGTCAGGCTGGGCTCAAACCCACAATCCTGCTGCCTCACTTTTTTTCTGGAGACAGACTCGCTCTGTAGTCCACTCAGTAGGTAGCCTGGGCTAGCCTCGAACTCAGCAATCCTCCTGCCTCAGCCCCCTAAGTGCTGGAATAATAGGTGTGTACCACCAAAGATGAGCTGGGCTCACTCAATCTGCATTACCACCAAAAAAAACCCCACCACATCAAACGCCTGGGGTGCTTGGAAACTGAACTCAGGGCCTTGCACTTAGCACTTTAACGCCCCAACCCCCAGGTTATTTTGAGTAGCCGAAAAAGGCTGGCTGCAGACCCGTGGTGGCCCCAGTGCCAGCTGGCATGGGGACCTGTGAAGTAGGGAGCTGGGATGCTAGAGGGCAGCTGCAGGGGAGAGCTGGGAGGTGAACGGGGCGAGGTATGTAGCCCAATGAGATTGGGAGTCCGGACTATCCAGCCATGGCCACCCCGCACGCGTGTTGCCCGGGCCAGGCGCAGCTGCGCTGGGAGGATCCAGCCAGGTGAGGAAAGGCCCTACAGGGGGTGGGCAGGGTGGGGAGGGCCGAGCAAGGAGGGGGGGTGGAGGCAGGTGCCGGCCAGGCATCCCGGTACCCTGGGGTCCTCGATCGGGAGAGAATTCCAAGTTCAACCCCAACCTGGGCAGCTTAGCGAGGTTCTGTCTCAAAATCAAAGTTAAAAGATGGGCTGTATGAAAGCCCCGGGCTGGATCACAGCACCACCAAAACAAAAAACCAAGCCACAGCTGACCCAGGTGGAGGGAAGGGAGCCCTGGGCTGAGAGCTCCAGGCCTAGGGTGCAAGGCCGGCCAGTGCCAGCGGGGCGCCTGGCCTCGGCGAGTTGGAAAGGAGGGCCAGGGTCGCCCTGGGAAGAAGGCGATGCCAGGTGCCGGGGCTTGGGCAGGAGGGGAACTGGGAGCTCTGGTCCCGTCCTCCCACCGTCCCAGGAAGAGCGGCACTCAGCCCAGAACCACTGCCGGCTGTCGCCGCCGGAGGGCGCCCAAGGACCGTGGGGCTTGTAACGGGCAGCTGAGGCTGAGTGCGCTGCCCACCTCTACAGGCCAAGACAAGAGGCCTCCTGGGCCTTGGGGTCTCCTCGTGAGGCACCCGTGCCCTCTGGGATGTCCAGGCCTGGGCTCAGAAAGTGAGGTTGGGAGGTGTCACCTCCAAGAACACGGGTGAGGCTGGGGTGACAGGTAGGTGGCAGCAGGACGGGCAGCTGGTCTGACAGAAAAGGGTCTAGCACGGCCCAGTGGGTGTAACCTTGAAATCCCAGCACTCTGGGAGGCTGAGGCAGGAGGATTGCAAGGTTGAGCCCAGCATGGGCAATTTATTGAGAACCTGTCTCAAAAGGAAAAAAAAAAAAAAAAGAGGTTGGGGGCTGGAGGAACGGCTCAGCGGTTGAAGCACTTGCCTAGCAAGTGCTAAGTCAAATGCTAAGTACCCCCAGCGCTTGGGAGGCTGAGGCAGGGGGCTGCCGTGAGCTCGCGGCCAGCCTGGGCTACACAGTGACCTGGGGATACACCTGGATCTCAAAAAAGCGAGAAGAAAACCAAATGGGCTGGAGATGTCGCTCAGTGTGCGCGGCCCTGGGCCTCATGGAAAAGAGAAAGAAGGGCTCATCCCTGTCTCAGGCACCTCTGACCCCAGATCTGGAAAGGGGCTGGCAGAAGTGACCCGCAGGACCCGGCCCCAATCGCTGGCACGCCTGCGGGGGCTGCCGGGTGTGGGAGGGCGTGGGAGGGCGTGGGAGGGCGGGCCCTGGCGCCACTGCCCGCGGCCCCACCCCACGGCCCACCCCTCTGCACCTCTGGCTCGCCTGTGCCACCTTACAAAGCCCTCCATTCCAGCCAAAGGCACCTCTCCAGGACGCCAGCTTTGGGGAACCCAACAGGCCGGGCCCATCCTGGCCCCCACAGGCCCCGCTGCAGAGTGGAGGGGAGGGGGAGTTCTGGGCGGCCCGGGCCATGGCCGGGGGCTGCGGTTTGACTTTTCACTTGTGTAAGTCCCACGACTCACCAGCAGTTTGGGGGGGGGCAGCCCCAGGGTGGGTTGCCAGTGTGACGCCAGTGCTGTGTGTGGGGAGGTGGGGACAGGCTATCCCTGGCCCCCACTTGTGGACGTGAGGCCCCTCTCCTGGGGGAAGCCCCTACCCCCATCCTGAGGCCCGGGGAACAGGGAAGCGAGCGTCCCGTGGCCCTCGGAAGCCGCTTCCCCTTCTGACAGAAGGAACTTCCCTCCCCACTGCTCCCTGACAGGAAAGGCCAGAGGCTGCTGGCCTGGGCTCTCCCGCCAGCCGCCCCGCCTCAGGCAGAGGATACAGCTTTGGGGGAAGGGCAGGGTGCCCGTCCTGCTCCTCGCTGCTCTACCCCCCCCACCCCCAGCACAGGTCCAGCTGTGGGGATGGGATGATGCCCACCACTGCCGGGATTCACCTGCTCCCGCTGCCTGGGGCTTCCCGGAGGCCGTGTCCTGCTAGCGGCCGCCTGGAGGGCTGCGGAGGCGTGCGAGGGGCCAGGCACAGGCAACCGCCTCTGACTCACGCGGGCAGGAAGGAGGCCCTGGCCTGTGCCTGCAGCCTGTTCCGCTGAGACACCCCAGTGTCAAGTCCCTCATCCCCAGCACAGGCCTGTACCAGTCACCACCCGGCCTTGCACACTGGTGCTGTGACAACAGCAGTCTGGTGGTGAGCCTCAAGTTAGGGGGGCAGGCCCTGTGGCATGAGGGGCTGTCCCCCACCGTCCCAGCCTTTGGAAGCCACGCCCTGCTAACTCGGGGTGGGGGTCAGGCAGGAGCAGCTATGCAGGGACCAAGAGTAAGACCCTCCCTGCCCACTTGGGGAGCCGGGGACATACTCCATGGGGTGCAGAGGGCCTCACAGGTCTCATTTTAGGGAGGGGAGGCCCCCAATAAAGTGCCTCGCCTGAAGTGGAGCATGGTGACACACACCCGTGACCCCAGCACTCTGAAGGCTGAGGCAGGAAGATTCCAAGTGTAAACCCAGTCTAGGGGATAAGCCCTTGTCCCAGAACAAAGAACAAAGGGGGCTAGGCCCAGGATCATCCCCAGTACCACACACCAAGTGCCCCACCTGGAGCAGGCTCAGGGGCCCAGGGACTTGGGAAAAGGGGACTTGGTACCCCCGGTGCAGGCAGCCAGGCCAGAGCAGGAGCGTGGGGGTGGGGAGCAGACCAGAGTCACGTAGGACGCCACCATCTGAGAGGAAGTGAAAAACAGGCAGCAGGAAGAGGGGGGCAGGGGGTTCCCCAGCTGGAGGCCGGATTTGGGGAAGGCCCCCAAGGCCCTGCGACTAGGGGCGACTTGGCCCAGGGGCTACCACCCACCCCAGCAGCCCCGTGTGTGTGTGTGTGTGCGTGTGTGCGTGTGTGTGTGTGTGTGTGTGTGGCTGGCTGGCTGGCTGGCTGGCTATCACCGGGGATTGAACCCATAGTCCTCACAATAGCCTAGCTCTTATTTCTTGAGTCAGGGTCTTGCTCTGTAGTCCAGGTTGGACCTGAATTCACTGTGTAGCCCAGGCTGGCCATGCACACGCACACACACACACACACACCCTGCAATTCTTTTAAAATTCAAGACAGGGTATCACTCAGTTACTTAGTTGCCAGGGTGGATTTGAACTCCCAACCTTCCTGTCTCAGCCTTCTAGAGCGGCTACAGGTGTGCACCACCTGGCCTGGTGGCTTGGAGATTTCCTTTTCAACTTGCAAGGATTTCTATCACCTACTCCAGTGAAACGAACCAGGGCTCTGCTCCTCTCAGGACTCCAGCCCCCTAGGCCCGGTCCTGATGGACCTGGGGCTCGGACCGCGCGTCAGCTCAGACCAGAACCCCCTCTGCTGCCAGGAACACCTTTATTCACAGCGTGCGCACGTCACCATAGCAACAACACTGGATTCCCTGAGAGGTGTCCCCACCGCCTTTCCTAGCTATGTCTTTGCAGAGAAGACATAGGACACACACCATGTGGCCAGGCGAGCCATGGGGAGGATGGGGCAGGGGGTTCCAGATACTGGAACATAAATACAGGGTGCATCAGACAGTCCCGGGTCAGCTGTACTCATGCACGGGACCCCGAGTTTGGCTTCTGCTTTTTCTGATCCACAGAAAAAATAAGACTCCCCCCCAGCCCACCCCTGAAAACAGAAAAAAACAAAAACAGGTCGCCCCCCCATCCTTACCCACCCTCTTGCAAAAATAGCACAGTAAAAAAATACTGTCACCGTTATTTACAGGCCCGCCCACTATGGGCGACATTCCCTCTACTTGGAAGAGGAGATAAACGCGCAACTCTGCCTCCCCCAGACAAGGGAGAGTCAAAGGCCAGGCCTCAGGAGCCCCCAGCCTCGCCCAGGGGGGCTGCTGCCCAGCTGGGCGGCACTGGGGACCCCAGACCCTCGGCACTGAGGGCAGGACTGTACCCTTCAGCAGCCGCCCCAGCACTGAGTAGGCATAGAACTCCAGGTCACTGGCACCCCCTAACACGGCTGCACCCCTGCAGGGGGCCGGCAAGCGAGAGAGTCACATGACAACAGAACGGCCCTCAGCGACCCCGGTCCTCCCGCGGCTCCATGTGGAGCAGAACTGCCCAGCAGCCCACTGCCAGGCGGGCATGCGACTCTCACACCCCCCTCCTCCACCACAGAAGGGTGCAGCCCCGGGAAGCATCGAGTCCCAAGGCCAGGGCAGCACAACTGGGGTCCCCGGGCCCTTTGGATACCAGGGGCGCCCAGGGACGGGGTCTCGGCCACGGCTGTTAGAAGACCACAGAGTGGGGACACCAGGGTGTGTCTGGGTACAGGTGGCAGTGGATGGAGCGGAACCTGCAGGTACAGGGCGGAAAACCAGTCTGTGGGAGGCGGGCTGGCACGGAGCCCCCGCTGGGCCCCTCCCCGAGTGCCGGCCAGCGCTGCTGGGCCCCTCCTGCCTCGGCCTCCTCCTCACCTGGACGGGTCCGCCTCCACCGAGAACGGCCCCTTCACGTGGACGGTGTTCCGCTTGTTTTCAAACATGCCGTAGCTCAGGGTCACCTGTGGGCAAGAGAGGAGCATGATGGCTGAGGGACCTGCCCAGCTGCCCCAGCCCTGGACAGAGTGACAGTCCAGCCTTGCCCCTCCTGCAGTGTTTCAGCCTCAGACCCAGGGTGCCCGCGCAGCGCAGCACAGGAATGAGGTCCTCTGGCCACAAGGCCCCGCCTAAGGTGCGGGCAGCTGGGTCCCCCCAGAGGTCCCCAGAGATGGAGGTTGGTAGGACTGCACTGGCACTGGCAGCTGGCCCTGAGCGCCCCCTGGGTGTTTCTAGTTACTCTGTGGTACTAAAGATGGCACCCGGGGCCTTCACTAACCGTCGCCCTCACCCCATTTTCAGTTAATTTTGATTTTGAGTCTACACTGTCCAGGTGAGACTCCAACTTGTGATCCTCCTGCCTCAGCCTCCTCCACACACACAACACCATGTCCAATTTTACTTCCTTCTTCAAAAGGGACCCCGCCGGTCTCACCCCCCGGGGCCTGCCCAGCCTGGACACCTGCTCGTGGAGCTCGGAGGCGGGCACCTGCTGCAGGTTCTCCAGGTGCGAGTGGAAGAGGCCACTGCGGGTGAGGGGCACGCCCAGCAGCGCCTCCACGATGTAGCCGATGGTGCAGTCGTCGGGCAGCCGGATGCGCTCGGCCGTGCTCATGAAGTGGCCTCCGCTGCAGAGGGAGGGGCAGGGACGTCGGCAGAGGTGGCCGGCGGCTGGGCGGGCGGGGCTGCGGGAGGTGGGCGGGGCTTCGGGGAGGTGGGCGGCGCCGGAACTGAGTCCCCACCGCGGGTTCTCGGCTCGCAGCTGCCTTCCACCGGGTCCAGGGCCCCGCAGCACCCCAGGCCCTCTCACTGGGGGGTTTCCCAATGGCGCGGGTGCTCAAGGCCCCTGGGGCAGCCCAGGAGGGTGTGGCTAAGTCCTCTGCCTGGGACGCCCAGGGGCGGGGCAGGAGGGAGGCGGGGCCAGCAAGGCGCCCCAAGGCGCAGCTGAGAGGACGCAGCAGAACAGGCCCCAGGAAGGAGGACCTGGGCAGCAGCCTCACCTGTGCGGGAGAACTCACCTGGCCCACGGGCTCATCTTCAGGGCGAGTCCCCGGCTGATGCAGAAGCCAGCCCCGCCGGTGGCGAACCAGAAGTGGACGGGCCTCTGGGGGACAGGGCGGTGATGCGATGAGGCCTCAGGTACCGGCCCCTCCCAACCCAGTGCCAGTTCGGGGAGCCAACGGGCCACGTACCACCCGGTTCTCGCCCACCCGCTCCGTGGCCTGGATGGGCCGGTCCAGGCTGGGCTTGCCGATGTACACGTCCTGGGTATGTGGGTAGCTAGCCAGCAGCCGCAGCAGGGCACGCAGGTTGACGTAATTGTCATCATCCACGTGGCAGAACCACCTGGGGGCCGGGCGGGCGGTCAGGGAGGGCGGGTCGGGAGCGGGTCGGGACAGGGTGGCAGAGGGACCAACTCACTTCCTCCCAGACTCGATGAAATGGTCGTACTCCACAGCCATCTTGCAGGACAGGGCCTGGCGGCTGTGGGCGGCGGAGCAGTTGGTGTTGACCACGTGGCCTGGGGGCGGGGCGGGTGGGGCGGTGAGGGCCCGGCTGGGTCCCCCGGGAGCCCCCTGCCCCCTGCACTGGTAGGCCCCCCTCCCTAGCACCCGCCTCTGCCCATTCAGCCAGCTTTTTCCCAGCACTCGCCACCTGTTGCTGCTCGCCAGGCTCAAAAGGACCCCAGGGCCTGAAAGGACCTCATTTGCATGAGAATTGGGGCTCCGAGTGGTGGGGCGGGGAAACGAGCAAACCGTTGAGTAAACTGCCCTCCCGGCCTGCGGCCCCGCCCCTCTGCCCCAGGGCGGGAGAAGGAGGGAAGGCTGCTGCAGGGGGCCAGCTGTGACCCCGGCCCAGGGCTCACCCGTGCGCCTGGCCAGCGCCTCGTCCCCCCCGTCGGTGAAGATGAAGGTCTGGAAAGAGAGACAGACAGATGAGCTGCGGCCTGGCTCCTGGCCGACGCGGGGGCAAGTCTAGAGCTCCGGGAGTTGGGGGCCAGGGGGCGGGCCCACTGCCCCAAGAGTTGGGCAGCTGCAATCCCAAATGCCCTCTCCCCACCCGCAGAGTGGGGCTTAAGACCAGGGTGTGTGCGTGACAACTGGACGGAGGGTTGTCCCTGGCTCCCCAACCTCGACAGGTGGGCCCAAGGTCACCTAGGCGTCTGGAAGGCACGAGTCCGGTGGGGCCCGCCCAACTGCCAGGTAACTGGCTCCCAGCCCTACCTGCCTCCAGCACCTGGCGGGCACACACCCTTGTTGACACAGCGCCTGGCCCGCCCGCGGGCTCTGGGGCTGCAGGAGGGGGCAGCGACAGCAGGCTGAGGCTTTGGGAAGCCATGTCTCAGTCACTCGGGTCGGGGACAAAGGCCTTGGCTGGGCGGCTGCCAAGCCCTGGCAGACAAAGGGCCCGGGGGGAGGATGAATCACCAGGCACCGTCGGCCGCTTTGTCCCAGCCGGGCGGCCTTAACTCCGCCGAGTTAAGCGGAGTGGCCGCGCCACCATTACCATACAGCTGGCCTGGTTAACCGGACCAGGCCCGGCCAGGCTCAGCTCGAAGTTTGGGGGTAGGGGTGTGGCCAGCGATGCAGCAGCCCGGGCCTCTCCACGGCCCCCCTCACAAGTGGGCCGGAGAGCAGGTTATCTTCGGAGCCAAAGCCTCCCCTGCGCGTCTGTGCCATGGCCGATGGCCACTGCAGAGGCGGCAGAAACGGGCTCCTGTCCCCGGCCCCGGGGGCTGGACCCTGCCTCCCTCCTTCGGTTCCAAGGGCCATGCCCAAGGCCACAGCAAAGCTCCACCTGCATGACACCACCCTGCCAGGATGGCTGTGCAGGACAGGGGGCTGCCGGGGCGGGGCCAGGAGCTGCTGGCACCCGCCTGGGCCCGTCGGCACACGGGGAGGAATGTTCCTTCCTCCGCCCGCCCGCCCGCCCAGCGCGTGCCGCCCGCCACTCCCTGCCAGGGCTCCCCGCGGGCCTGGGGGGTAGGGGAGGCTCTGAGCAGACAGCCTCTGGCCCTCCAAGCCTCAGTTTCCTCCCATGTCCCAACAGGTCCAGTGCGCGCAGGTCTGAGCGTGGCACACACCCAGCGAACCGGGAGCATCCTCTGGACGGAAGGCAGCACCACATCACCTGGGCATCCCAACCCCAGGCCCGGACCACCCCGGGGAGCCCCAGGCCCAGGGCTGCAGGCCCACGCCTTCTCCACGCGTGCACTCCACCCCAGGCGGCCCGCACGTACAGACTCGCTCCCAGCCCCCCACCCGCAGCCGGCACCCCAGCCCAGGAATGCCGTGGGTGGGGGGAGGGCCGGCCTTGCAGACGCTGCCGCTGGATTAAAAGGAAAATGCTTTCTTAATGAGATCAAGGGAGGCCTGTTCTCCCGCGCTCGCCCCGGTGGTGTCCTAAAAACCCAGCCCAAGGCTGCACCGATTAAAGTCACCTTTGTTCAGCTCCGGAGCTGGGAGGCCTCCCAGACTCGCCTGGAGGGCCAGGCTGTGGGACTTGGGGTGCCTCTGCTCTCCTGTCCCCAGTACAGGTAAACAGGAGAGGCGGTGTCGGGGCCTCTCCATAGTTCAGAGACTCAGTTTTCTAGTCTGTAAAATGGCGCAGCAGTGCCTGCCCACTTGGGAACCCAACGTTCAACCCCAGCAGGCCGGGTGGACCAGCAGGGAGACTGAGGCCAGGCCGCTGCAGGCACAGCTTGCTGCCCTCCAGGGTCCCCCAGTCTGCACCGGCCTCCCCCAGGAGGAGGATCGAGGCAGCAGGAGGGCGCAGGGCTGGAGGGGCCGAGGAGACACCCACAGGAAGCGGCATTGTTCCTGGAGCCGCAATTCAAAGAAACACAGGATGCCAAGTTCCCCCAAACCATTGTGGTCACCGCAGGGGCAGCAGCGACAGCCTGGTGCGCTTCAGAGGGGTCGGGAGGGGAGGAATGGCGGCCTGGAGCCCCCAGGCCCGGCCCGGGTTGGCTCCTGCAGACCCACCCTCCTGCCTGCTTCACTAGCAACGATCCCCATACAGCTACTGCTTCCGAGGTCAGGCCAGCCATTCCTGGGCACGGGGCTCTGCCAGTCTCAGGCGGCACCTCCTCCGGGAGACCGGGCCTGGGCCCACTGCAGGGCCGAGGGAGGCTGCCTGGTGCTGCAGGCGCCAAGGATTCCTGCCCACGGCCACCTCACGAGGGGCTCTGCTTGCCCGGCACCTGCACAGGCGCAGGGAAGCCTGGCCTTTCCCGGGCGGGGTGACCCTTCACAGGGCGTAGAACCCAACAGTGACAGCCAAGGGGCCCACTGGTGCAACCCAGCCTCCCTATTAGAAAAGCCACATTTCCCCGTTTCAGAGGTCAAGAGACTGAGGGTCAGAAAGGCCCTGGGTTTGCCCAAAATAACCCAACTTGGCCGGGACTTGCGCCTAAGGCCCTGCCCCCCCCCCCCCCCCCGCGCAAACTCTAGGGTGACAGCGGGGTGCTCCGCACTGGTGGCTGCCCAGAGAAGGCTGAAGGCCGCCAGACGTCACCCAACAGGAAGGCTAAGTGCCCAGGGGAGGGCCGGGGGCCCGGGGACGGTGCCCTGCAAGGGCTGTCAGTCAGGGTGGGGGGCTCGGGCTCCCTCATCACCAGGCAACCTGAGTGACCAGCGCGGCAGCGGCGGTTCCCATGGAGCGCAGAGCTGTGCGCAAGAGGCCCGACGCCTTTCTCCAGGGAGAAAGGGGCTTTGTTACCTTGCCTAGGGGGCCGGCATGAGAGTAGCCGGCGCTGGGAATCCTAACGGCCCAGCACCAAACAAAACCCCACGCCCCGCCGCCCCAGGAGCCCCTGGGAAAGGGATGCCGGGTTCCCAGAGGGCTGCAGTGGGTTCCCAGGCTCCCCCAGCCCAGCCGAAGCACAGCACAACTCCATCCCCCAATTTCCACTCCGCCTCACATGGGGGCCCAGCCACGCCAGAAGCTCTCCAGTCTCTGGGGCCTGGGGGCAGGAAGGCAGGCGAGGTGAGGGCTGTGGGGTCTTCTCAGTGCTCCCACACCCCCCCAACCTCTCCCGCCAGGCTGCACCCCCCACTGCCCCTGCAGGCCCCACCCTCTGCCCCTTCCCGCTCGAGTCCAACCGCCCTGCTGTAGCCTAGGGGCAAATTTCAAAGTGGGGTGTGTCTTCATTATATCTAGGAAGATGATGCCCTAACTAGGGCAGCCAGGCCCAAAGTTCCAGGCCTCGGGGTCTCCGGCATGTCTGGAGGGGACCCCGTGCAGCCCCCAGACCCCAGTCTCCCACCTCGCAAGATGCCCTCCCAAGGGCCCACCAGCCAGCAGGGCGCTGGCTCCACCCTGTTGCAGCCTGGACTGGGCAAGGGGCCCGGCCCGTGTCCGAGGTCCTTCGCCCTCCCGTCACCCCCAAGGACTGTCCTTTTCTCCCCAGGGAGGGGCCAGGGTGGGGAAGAAAGTGGTCTCTCAACGGGCCGGAGCAGAATCTGGTCGGGGAGGTTTGGGGACGATCGTGGCCTGTTACCTCGCCCCCGTGTGGAGGACATCACAGGACGCCAACCCCAAGCGTGAAGACGGCTTTAGGGTCGGTGAGGCGACACCATAGGGCTCCCGACCTCGGCGGGGGTGGGGCCCGCCAGGACACTCCCACAACCGCACAACAGCGGCCGCCGGCAGGCGACCCAGGCGTAGGGGCTGGATCCGCGTCACCGGCTCCCTTGACAGCCCCACGGAGGGCCCGGGAGGCGGCCGGCCCCCCAAGAATACGGCCACCAGCTGGACGAGACGGCGCGCCCGCCCCGGGCCGCCGGAACTCACCATCTCCTTGTGGCGCGAGATCCAGGTGTCCAGCAGCAGGTCCAGGCGCGCGCGGTGGAACTTTCTGGTGGTCTTGACGGCGATGAAGACGTCGCGAGGCTCCAACGGTTCCGCCGGAGGCCGAGGGTGGCCGTCAGCGGGGCGCGCGGCGGCCCCGGGCAGCGGCCCCACGGCCCTGCGCGCGCGGGCCAGCAGGCTGAAGTACTCGGACAGGCTGTGCACCTCGCGCGCGAGCGCCGCGGGAGCCGCTGCCGCCCCGGGTCCGGCCGCGGGGGCGGCGAGGCTGCGCAGCGCGCGTCGGCCGCGCTCGGCGGGCGCCGGGGGCGGCGGCGGGTCGGCCGTGAGCACCAGCAGGCAGGCGAGCAGCGCGCCCGCCAGCGCCAGCAGCAGGCGCCGGCCGCAGCGCTTGAGCATGGCGGGCACCGAGCGCGGACCGCACGGCGAGTCCCGCGGCGCCGTCTCGGCCGCACCGCCCGCGCGCCGCGCTCTTAGTCCCCCGCCCCGCCCCGCCCCCTCGCGCTCATTGGCCAGGGCGCTCAGGGGGGCGGGGCCGTGCCGCTAACTGGGCGGGCGCGCTGCGCCCACGTGGGGCCGCAGCAGGGGGCTGGGAACCCTCCATGCACGTGCGAGCCCCGCCAGTCCGGGATCCTCCCCGCGGGCCGCCCGGGGCGTGGGGCTCGGGCCGGGCCCGCGCCGGAGGCGCCAAAAGGTGACACCCAGGCCGGACGGCGCGGCCGGCCAGCGGTGCTCCGGACGCCTCGCACGAGGCGGGGCGCGCCCGCGGCGCTCGGGGACCGGCCGCGGCGCGGGGACGTGCTGGCCTCCTGGCGTGCACTTCTCCCAGCCCGGTTTCCTCCTCCTGGGACGGAGCAGGCGGACAGAGCCGGCGATCCTGGGAACGGGCCTCCGGGCCTCCGGCCAGGCCTCGCCGGCGATCGAGCGGGAATCCGGGCGTCAGTGCGAGAGGTGGAGACGCGGGTTCCGGCCACAGCACCTGCTCCATACCCCGCCCCTCCCCCGATGGACGGCTGAAGGCCCAGGCACCCCCCACCCCCCCACCCCCGTCCTCGGCGTCCCGTGGCGCGGGGAACTGGAGCCACCCTTCCCTCACAGGATGAAAGGCCGCCTTCTGTCCCGTTTGGTCCCTCCGCGCTTGGGCCAGATGTGACCCAGCTGTGCGCCTCCTGCCCCGCCTCCCCAGCCCTTGGCCCCCGGTCCCTCGGCCCTTCCCACGGGCCTGGCCGGCCCCCTACACGAGCGGGGGCGGCAGGAATGCGGGGCTGCCTCGCTGGGCCAGCGGCTGCGTTCCGGAAGTGTCCCCGGGGCCCCCTGAGCCTGCGCAGGGTCTGAGGACCAGCGCCGCATCTTCCAGGGGGGCAGCTTACCGCCTGGCTGCGCCTGGGTCCCCTGGTCCCCACTGTGGAGACCCTCTGCCCCCGCCATGACCAGGACCGCTGTGCCGCGGTCATTAATTTACAGAGCAGTCACCTCTCTGGACGCAATGGCATTTTTTTTCGTGACTTTCATACCCCCTTATGTCTCCGCCCCTGAATGTCGCCACAGAGCCTGAGGCGGCAGGGCCCCCATGGAGTCCTGGCCTGGATCCAGTCCTGGGACACAGTAGGAACATCGTGGGACATGGGGACCAGAGGCAGGACATGAATGACCTCTAGGACGACTTCCAGAATCAACACCTGCCCCCCCCAGCACCGCCCCCCACCGAGAGGCAGTGGGCCATTTGCTGGGAGTCGCCCCTTTCCAGCCCCGCTTCCCAGCCCCTCGCCTTGGGCGGTGGTTCCCAGGCCCCAGGTAATTAGCAGACCCCACTGCGGCCAGGCAGATGCCCGGGCAGATGGTGCTGGCTGCACCCAGGTGGCAAGGCTCCCATGGCCTCACCTCCTGTCATAAACTTCCCCAGCAGCCAGGCCCAGCCTTGGAGCCTCTAGACAGCTGCAGGAGCTGGGGCATGAGAGAAGGGGGGCCCCAAGAAATCAGCCCAGCCCAGGCCCCTGCCGCCCGTACTCGACAGCCCACGGCCCTGATTCCTACGCACCTCCTCCATGCCTCTTGGTGCGGCCTGGCCCGAGCCCCTGCCCATGGACCAGATCCTCCCGGCTTCCCACTGCCCACGGGTCTTGTGCTGGCCTGGTGCCCTCCACGTTGCCAGAAGCCCACCGCTGTTATCTCCCAGATCTGGGCTGTGTCCCGGACCTGGAATTCAAGTCCAGAGTAAAGGCCCCAGAGAGCAGCTGTGGCGCCTTCCTGTACCCCCTCGCTCTGTCCCGCGGCTGTCCCGTGTATTCACTAGGCCGTCACGCAGGGCTCCCGAGGTGCTGTGGCTTTGCCCGGCAGCGCACCCATTGTACAGAACTGGGAAGCTTCTGTGCAGAGGGGATTGGCTCAGCCTGTGGGGGCACATGCAGAGCTGGCCCGCTTCCTGCCCCCACCCCCCAGGTCGTCAGGCCTGGGGGGAGTGAGGGACCGGGCTGCTGCGGCCACCACTCTGGGAGCAGCAGGACAAAGCCCTCCAGCATTCTTGTGGGGGCCCAAGGCTTTGGTTAGAGTGATTCGATTTCCTCGCTGTCAGGAGAATGGAATTTTGTGGTGACTCCTTGAGATCTGCCCAGCGGCTCCTGCCCCCTCCCCAGGCCCAGCCCCCAGCCCCAGGGGGGCTGCCCCTGTATTGCAGGGTGGGGGTGGGGCAAGCCCAGGACAGGAAGTGGGGAACTAGGGAGGGGAGTGGAGAGGGAAGACTTGGTGGGTCTGGGAAGCCCCTGGAGGTGCCCGAGTCCTAGAAGGGGCCTGGGGGAGGAGGGGTCCCACAGTCCAGCCTCAGGCAGGAGCCCACAGGCAAAGCCCGGCTGCCTGCCTTCCTGCCCCGGAGCAGCCACCTGTCGCCTTTATCGTGCACTTGTGGGATCTTGCCCCTCTGAGCTCAGTTTCCCCTCCTGTACCACGAGGATGGCTTTCCTCCTCGTGTGTGTGTGTGTGTGTGTGTGTGTGTGTGTGTGCGCGCGTGCTGCACCTTCACACTGAGTTCCCAGCCTATTCTATGTTTCATTTTGAGGCAGGATCTTGCTAACTCACCCAAGTTGGCCTGAAACTTGTGATACTCCTGCCTCAGCCTCCCAGAGTGCTGGGATTATAGAATCTATTCATTGTCAAGGTGCTTGTGGGTAATAAATAGGTCAGACAGAGTGGCAGCCTGGGCCTCCGGCCAGGGATGTAGCTTCCAGCTTCCCGGGCCCCTGGCCACTCAGCACAGCCCTCTGCCAGCACAGCTGACCCTCCTGGCAGCCACTCTGGGCCTTGGCTGTCCCGAACCACCTCCGACCAGGCTCAAGGATAGCCTCTGTCCCCACTGAGTTAGGGTCCCCTGACCCACAGGCCCATCTCAGGGGCGCCTGTTGGTCAGCCAGGCCTGGCCTGCTTAGGGACCTCGGGCAACCTTGGTGTGGATCTGGCCCTGGTGAGCCCTCCTGCAGGGCCCTGGGAAGGTCTCTAGAGACATAATGGGTGACCCATTAACTGGGTAGGAAGTCACCCAAGGTGGCCCTCAGCTCATCATTGCCGAGTGCAGAATAGTCCTGTTCAGTGTCCAGGAGCCTGCCTGGAGGTGAAGGCCAGAGTTTCTGACCGTACAAGAAGTTGGCGGGGAGGTAGGGCTGGCGGTTGGACAGACTTAGGATCCCCTGTCCCCAGGCTGCCAGGAGGAGTGCTCAGGGAGGTAGGACCTGAGGGGCAGTGGCCCTGCCCCGGAGTCCCCCCACAAGCCGGGGATGAGCAGTCCCTGTGGCAGGAGGGGGACAGAGCGGGTAAACAGCTCAGCCCTGCGGCTCCCAGGCAGGGCGGACCACAGTGGCAGCTGGCTCCCATGGCCGCAGCTGGAGTGGGCACTCAGGCGGGGAGTAGGCAGCCAGCCTCCCCCTAAGATTGGAGCCCACCGTGTCCCAGCTCTCCCTGCCGGCCCCCCTGCTGCCACGCCATCTGGGCCCATTCCTACCTCCCTGTGGGCTCCTGGGCCACTATAGGGGCGTGACGTGGCCTTCCTGCCCAGCCTGCCACCCTACTCATCGTGCCTTGCCCAGTACTCTGTGGCCATAAACGACCCCTCTCCCCATGGGCAGCTATTACCCTCAGCCCGGGGCCTGCACCCTGGTGGAAACCGAGGGGCCCAGTGGTTGAGCAGCACTTCAGAGGGCACCCCAGCCTGGGCACCCAGCAGGCCAGCCAAGTGCTGCTGGCCCCCAGGAAGCCCTCCCCAGCCCCTGTGTCACCTTCCCATCCTGGCATGGGTCTCCCAGGGCTGGAACAGCCCAGGTGCCTGTCTGTGTCCAGGAGGACGGGGTCTGGCTCAGTCTTGTCTGAATGGCAAATGAGACCCAGAGGAAGCACGCTGTGGACACGGACTGAAGTGACAGGGACGAGTGGGTGACGGGCAGAGAGAGGGCGAGGCGGCAGGGGTGGGTGGATGGATGAGTACGGGAACGGCTGGGCGGACAAGTGGGTAGACAGGAGGGTAGGTGGGCAGATGGAGGGATGGGAGAAGGGACGGATGGGAAAACTTCCGGACAAGTTGGCAGCCCAGCAGGGGTCCCGCTCAATGGCTCCTCACAGGCTCACCCAAAAAGTAGAGATACCGCTATAAAACAAATAAATAAATAAAACTGCCTTTTAGGGTTGAGGGCGTAGCTAGGTGACCAGAGCGCTGGCCTAGGAAGTGCAAGGCCCGGGGGACTCCATCCCCCAGCACCACATACTAGATGGGCATGGTGCACACACCTGGCCTCCCAGCACTGCAGACGCTGAGGCAGGAGGACAGTCCTGAGTTCAAGGCCAGCCTGGGCTCCATAGTGAGCTCAGCACCAGCGTGGGCTGCAGGGTGAGACTGCCTCAAAAGCAAACCAAAACCCAAAGAACCCAACAACAAAAACGACCTGTTCCACGTAGGTTGGGGAGGTAGGAGAGCTCCAGGAACTGGAAGGAGGCCACGGAACGTCGGATCCCCACAGGGACGTCAGCGGCTGGTGTGGGAGGCCGGCCCGGCCACCTGGAAAGGGCATGAGCAGTCAGCGGCCATGCACTGAGCTCAGCCCAGAGTCAGGAAACGGGGAATTAGGAGCGGACAGCAGGGCAGGCCGGGCCTCCGGAAATGAGCGTGCGCCCCTCGGAAAGGTCTCTGTAGCTCCGCAGACCTGCCCAGGAGCAGGCGCGCCAGCAGCCGTACTCCAAAGTGGCATAGGCACGAGCCAAATGGGACAGAGCCCGGGGCTTGGGCTGTCTTCAGGAAAAGAAGCCACAGATGGGTCACTCACCTGGGAATTTAGGGACCCTCTTAACCAGCGCCTACGAAGGGACTGATACGCGAGACGGTTGCAGAGAGGAGAGAAAGGCTGACGATCTCCTGAGTGGTTCAGTTCTAGAGTTCTGGTTGCGGGAAGAGCAGGCCACAGAGGGCAGACAGTCCTGCCCTCGGGGCAGGGAGGCCAGGGCAGACAGGAAAGGGTGAGGGGCTGGCAGTGAGCGAGACCTCTCGAAGGCCACTGGCTGCTAACTGCATATGCCCAGCATAGAACTCAGTGGAGTTGTGGCTTCCCCACAACACCCATGTGTTGAACAACATGTGTTCCAAGAAACTTCTTGGCTTGGCCATTAAAGTGAAGTCCCTCAGCAGCAGAACCCCAGGAGGACAGGACAACAGGACACACGCAGAAACACCCAAGACCCCGGAAGCCAATGTCACGTGTCCTGACATAGTGGAACTCACAGGAAAGGACATCAGAAACCAAGCTGGTTTTTGCAAGCAGTCAGTTCTAACAAGACATACTTAAATGTAAGCAATGATTAGCAAGATTAAACAAGAATTTATTAAACAAATAATGGTCTTCATGAAGATACAAAGTTCATTCAGTTTATAGAAAACACAAAGAGCTGACTGAGGTCAGGCAGGCGCACGTGGCCGCGAAGTGGAAAGCGTGAAGAAAGTCCGGACACCATTCCAGACATGAAGAGTTACTCCGGAAGCAGATGAAGCCAGCCCAGGTGTTGTGAGCACAGCCTGCGGGCTTTGAAGGCGAGGTCAAGGAACTGAAGGCCACACTCAGGTGCGCGCCAGGGAGCTGGGCCCGACCGTGGACGGTCACTCAGAGACTCGACCTCAGAACTAGTGGCGTGGGAGAACGAACAGAAGTCAGTACGAAAGGGATACAGAATTTATTCACTGAAATCATGACAGAAAATTTCCCAAATCTAGGGAGAAAAATTAATATGTGGGTACAAGAAGCTCATGGAACGCCACATAACCTGGACCAGAAAACAATGGCGCCATCCTTAGTTACTGTCTCATGTCTGTGATGGAGTACCCAGCATCCACAAGTTAGGGAGGAGAGGCCTATTTTGGCTCTCAGTTCCAGAAGATCACACGTGAGCAGCCGGCAACAGCAGAACATGGTGGAGGCTGCTCGTCACAGCATCGCCAACAGGAAGCCGGGTCAAGTCCCAGAAGGCAGGCAGGAAGCAGTGTTTATCCTTCTTACAGTCCTGATTCCAAGTCCCCTCCCAGGGACCCGCCCCTTCTGGGTCCAGCCTCGGTGTTCTGCCCCTTCTATGTTCAAGCCCCGCAACGTGCCTGTAATCCAATCCAATCTATAATCTGCCGCAGGCCTGTCTTCTACCACATGCCTATAACCCACCACACACCCACAGTCCACCCCTCCAGGCCAGGCCCCATCTCCCAGCAGCACGTGGTTCCACAGATAATCCATAACATCCAAATGTGTGAGGCTTTCGGGACATTCCAGAACCACCGTCTTCTGCCCCGGCCCCCGAGAGCCTCACATCCATCTCCTCACGCAAAGTGCATTTAGTCCTGCTCTAAGAGTCGCCAGCGTCTGGCGG
>PVKB01006358.1:0-64873 GCA_004027205.1 Ctenodactylus gundi | reverse complement strand
CAAGGGTACCCTTGACACGTGCCAATTCATACCTTCTTTAGGCATCACTATGAGGTAGGGACTATCATTATTCCCATTTTGTAGATGATAATGTTGAGGCATGACAAGCATTTTGTGCCCCCTGTGCTGTTCCCACAGCCTGCAGAGTGGAGCACCCAGCCCAAAGGAGGGACGAGGCAACTTCTCTGTGCCAGCCAGAGCCCCGAGGGAGCCCCATGGAGGGTCATTTTCAGCTCTAAAGGCCCAGGATTGTCTTATCCGAGGAAAGGAACTAGATTGGGGTGACCACCCTCCTCAAATATCAAGGCTCTACTTTTGCTACTGGTATTATCATAGTGGAGCCTCATTCTTCTAAAAAAACCACACCAGCATATCATAGGCAATCAGTGAACATTTGTTGAGTGAGTGAGTGTGAAAGACAAGAGCTTGTAGCCCTGTGCCATGTGAGGGCACCATAAAGAGGAAACTCATCTCCATAGACAGAGGATGGGGGTCGGTAAAGTCAAGGCCACCCCAGTGACTGGCCATTCTGAGGCAAAGGACATGTAATCTTCATTAACAGCAGAATCCCTTGTGCTGCGTCCCCAAGGCAGTGACAGGGATGTGATTGGGAAAAGGTAGATCCTGAGAGCCCACAGAACTACAGAGGCTATGCCAGGCGTGGCAGTACAGGCCTGTCATCCCAGTACTCTGGGAGGCTGAGGCAGGAGAATTGCGAGTTTGAGCCCAACCTCAGCAACATAGCGACTTAGTGAGAAGGTGTCTCAAAGTCAACAATGGAAGCTGGGCTGGGAATGTGACTCAGTGAAAGCTCTTTGGTTGGATTCCACAGTACCACCAAAAAGAGAGAGAGAGACTTTTGTCTCTCTGCCTCTGTCCCCCACTGAACTGCAATCTGGATTCTTAGATGCAGTCCTGGCCCACTCTCTTCCCAAGCCCATAATGCCAACCTCAACCTATGCTGCCAGCCAACCTCAAAACCCATATTCCAGGACAAGTCTGGGGATCCTAACCTACCAAGTCACAGTGTCACACCACAGTGACTCTTATGTCACCCAGCATCACCAGACGCCACAGTTCTGCCCCAGGGCTCCTTCCAAAGTCTCCCAGCCTCCTGCAGCCAGGTGTCTGCACAGAACCACCACTATTCCCTGGGTCCCCTGGCGTCAGAGGCTCTCGGTCCAGGTTCTGGTCACACAAGCCCCAGAAGCAGGTAGTGCTTCCTCTAGGTAATTAGCCCAGGAAGCTGCCCCTTGGCAACTCACCAGTCCTTCATCGTGTCCTGTGCTGCCTCCGAGCTGTGCTTTATCCACAGGTTTAACTTGTAGAAATTCTGATGAGTGGGTCACTAGACCTCGTCCCTCCTCTCCCATCCTGACTACCAGGCTGTAGTGATCACAGCAGCTGTCAATCACATCTGGTAATTCCCGCAAGGTGCCACGCCTATCTCTCCGTGGGCACCTAGAGGCCAGAGTGGCTCCCTGAGCATGTCTGGAAGGTCAGGACCTCTGAGGATTCTAGTCAAGGAGCACAGGAGCCATGTGCCTCCTGGGACCGGAAGTACCCAGAAACTGCTTCCGGTTTGCCAGTCCAGCCGCAGTAGCCCTGACCATCAGCTTGACTTGGTGCATAAAGGTGCCTTGGGGTGCTCCTTCGTTCCTCCACTTGAACAGAAGAGGCCAGCAGCAGTGGACAGGGTAAGGAGAAGCCCCTGTCCTAAGAGTTTCTGTCCCTAGTGCACAGATTGGCTTCTGGTTTTGGTCACATCTCTCTGCAGAGAGTGTTGTAGGGGGGTGTCTTTTGTTACTGCAGAGCTCAGATCATTGAATCCAAGCGTCAGAGATGGGAAATTACAAAAGCCCCTGTGGGAGGTCCCCAGGGTGGGCTCGGCTCCTGGGACGGGAGGGCGGCCAGGGTGCTCAAGTTGGGGAACAGTGCGAGGAGTGCCATAAATGCCTATGCCAAGTGCCCAGCTTTTCATATAAAGAACAAGAAGCCCTTGTTCCTCCCTAATTGGGCCCAATTTATAGGGAAGAGTTGCGGGTACAATGAGCATTTCCTAGCTGCGTTCCCTGCAACCCAGCGGCCCCAGGCTCCTGCCGTCTTCCCGCCGCTCACAGATGCTGAAGCAGCAGGACCTGGGTTAAGCGAGTTCTCAAACTGCACCTATCTGGCTCCTCGCAAGGCATCTTGCGAAGCTCCAGGAACTCAGCAGAGATGTATCATGCATTTGGGGCAAATCGCTCAGTCTGGCGCAAAGATTTACTACATTCATGGAGCGTTGGAATAGCACTAGGAATTTTAGAGTTCCAGATGCACCGGCTTAGCACCTGAGGCTTCGGAGAGAACAGACATTTGCAGGCAGGTGCACGCAAGCCATGCGCATAGGACGGAAGGTCTGGGTGCCTGAAGTATCAGGTTTCCATTAAAGATCATCACAATCACAGCTTGTTCTTATGGGCTTGTCGCCTCTGTGACTCGCCGTGGTCCCTCCAGACTGCAGGGGAAGTTTTTGTCTTCTGCCATCAATTCTCACACAGGAGACCTGTAGTAACCACTGGGGGGATAAATGAGGCAGAGAATAAAGTGCCTTTTTAAAACAGAATAGCAAACCAGAGTACAGTACTGAGTACATTTCCGAAAAAGTCAAAAACATGGATTACAGGGATACATGTAATCCATTTTTATAGCGGCACAATTCATAGTAGGTAAATCTTGGAGGCAGTCTGCATGTCCACTAGCAGATGAAAGAAAACGTGGTGTGTGCACACGGTGAAACACTACTCTGCCATGATGAAGGATAAATTTGCACAGAAAAATGAATGCACCTTGAGGCCACTGTGCTCAGGGAAATCAATTGGACACAGAAGGTTAAGTATAGCGTGGTTTCTCTTGGGTGAGAACACCAAAACATAAATAATTTAAAGATCAAAATGAAAGATGATAGCAAACTGGGAGGGAGACTTTGGGAAGATGGGAAAAGGTCCTGGGGATCAAGAAAAATGACAGGACAGGGAGGGGACGTCAAAATAACTGAGCTGTGACACACCTAGGCACCAGTTTCCCAAGATACAAGCAATTACTGGATATCACAAGCATGTGATAAAAATCATGTCTAAGGGGAAAACATCAGTAATATGAGCAGCCATCAGTAATATTTGGAATGGGGGACACATCCGTTGCACTTAGAGCTTCTGTTCTCCAAATCTTGATTCCCAGCTAGAACAGGAATGTTGGTGATTAGGTGGAATTTTTAATCCAAGCATGGATTTCTATGGAAAACATGTCACAGTTTACAGTCACATGCTGTTAGATCTGAGCTACGCCTGAGAGTCAGAACCATGTGGGCCAGCCCCATCTCACGGGTGTCGGGCTCAAGGGGAGCACCAGCAAATGTCCAACCGACATCCTCTAGTTGTCCAGGTGCAGGAAGGAGACACAGCAGGTTGCAGTGGCCAGAGGAGGCTCAGGGAGAGCCAGGGTGCATGGTGTCCCAGCTCGCGCCTGTCCAAGGGAGCTTGTCACCGTTGGTCCCAGGAGAACCATCCCCTGCTTCTCCCTGGCTTCATCTCTCTGAAGAATTGCCATGGTTTGGAGGAAGTCCGTGCTCGCCAGAAGCATCTTTGTCTTTACCTTTGTAGCTCTTCTCTAGAGGACTTTGGAGAGATCCGAATCCTCAGCTGAAGTGGATGACAGAGACACACAGGTTCCCTGAGGAGCACAGGACCACACGAGCAACTGCCACAGCCCATCTGTAGAGCCACACTCCTGATCAGTGTCCCGGCATCCTTTAGGGAGTCTTGTTTGTTTCTGTGAAGGGGAAATCAAAGCTTTTCTGAGGCTTTGAGAGAAATGGCAGGATGTCACCGGTCAGATTTGGAAGCAGGACACAGACCACCAATGTTCCCTCCTCCAACATGCTCGAAACCCAGGCAGCCTATGAAAATCGGATTCCCTGATTGCCACGCCCAGCACAGGCATCCACAGCACGGCCCCTCCCTGCTCCCTCCCTGATTTCCTTACCCTGCAGCCAGGACAAGGCAAACCCTCCTCATCTCCCCATGTCCAATGCCACACCCCCAACCCTAAGAAGATGGCACAGGAATGCAGAGTGTGTCCCCTGGCGCCAGTCTGCCAGAGGGACTTCCCAGCAGCACCTCCGGCGTGCTGATTGCACAACATGTCACCTGTAAAATGGGAACAAAACCCAGCAGGACCTTCTGGGTTGCCACGGTGCTCCCAAGTCACAACCCCTTCGGACCCCTCCATCCTTGACAGCCATTCTTAGTTCTAAGATGCTCTGCCCCAAACTCAAAGCTTTCTTTTCCATATTACTGTATCAGTATATGTTTGTGACACTCAGTAATTTCCTTCAGCCCTTACTACGGGTGCACAGATGTCCCCTTCCCCTCCTGACCCCCCTCTTCCGTCCCCAGAGCGCTTTGTAACCACCACAAGGTCCCCATTTCCTGTCGTCCATCTTTGATTTTGTCCTTCTAATGACTCATCCTCTGGGTTTCACACATAGGAGAAACCTGTGGTCCTCGACCTTCCGTGTCTGATTTATTTCAGCATGATGCTCTCAAGGCGCATCCATGTCCCTATGGTGACACCCGTGTCCCCTTCATTCAGACATGCCTGTGGTTTGCGTGGGTTGGCGGCTTTCCATCAGCTGTCCCTGCACCATCTTAGCACTGGAACACTCTGCTCCTGTCTGTCCCTCATGGAGCAGAGGAGAGGCCTCTTCATCAAGAAGACCTGGCCGGTCCCCCAGCCAGGAGGGGCCCTCGCTGGAACCACCAGGGCACCCGCCTCCCTCCTGCTCTTGGCATTTACAAGCCTGGCCCTCCGCCACGGAAACCTGACCTCCACCTTCCCACATGGTGACGAGCAAGTTTGCAAAACTTTGCGGTGACACTCTCCCTTGGCCATCCTGGTGCCTCAGTTCTATGTGCATCTGTGTCCACGTGAAATATAAATATGTCCTATGTTGTAATAGGCGGTTAGATTTTGTCAGTCGTCCTATTACCAGTAGCTGGGGGAAAGATGACATGGGTCATAGGAAGCCCCTAGCAAAGTGCCAGGGATAAGAGGAGACGCTCACAACACGTTTGCTCCAGTTGTTGTCACGGTGTCATTGACCTGTGTCACTTCCGCAGGTGTCAGGGTGTGTATCTTCTCCACAAGCTGCACAGATGTTACCAAGGAGACCTACACAGACAGGAATGGGCACACTTGTGTATGTGTGTGTCTGTGTGTCTGATCTGTGACTAGGGATGAAACCCAGGGCCTTCACACTAAACTACATCCTCAGCAATATTTTTTTGTTTTGAGACAGAGTCTCGCTAAGTCACTAAGTTTGCCCAGGCTAGGCTCCAACTGCAGTCTTCCTGCCTCAGCCTCCCAGAGTGCTGGGATGACAAGCCTGCACCACCAGGCCCAGCTAATTCTTTTACCTAAAAATCAAAGCCACCGTTTGGCTGACAGGGTCACTCTCACTGCAACCCCCTGTGAGTGTGCACAGAATGGGCCATCGGAGGGAAGCGTGCACGGGGACACCTCAGTCCAGGTGGCACGGGCTGTTATCCCCTTCCCTCCAAACTCAGCCCTGACGCGGGAAAGGACCTTTCACGTCCCCTGCCTTCCATGAGCTCAGCCTGACCCCGCCAGACCCCGAATACTCCTCCCCAGCAGTGGACCCAGCCCCCTCTCCTGTCCTCTATGTCCCTCCTCCCCACCCAAGCACTTGGACACCCGAGCACATGACACACCGAGAATCCTTCCAGGTAACGGGCGGATGTGCCAGTGCATCGCTGTCCCTGGTTATCATGAAACAGTGCTTTCCCATCCACAGACGGAGTCCAGGCATCGGAGACTGGCTGGTGTGGAGCTGGCCACATGTGGCAGGGCAGCCATCGCAGGGGTCCCAGCAGGCACGTGGATCTTCTGAGCCAGAACATGAATGTCTGTGTTCTTGGCCACGCTGCCCCCTCCCTGACCCCTCCTACAAGCTGGGACTGCGCCTCGGAGCCCGTGACATGGAGTGTGAGCAAAGGCACCTGGCTGGTGCACCAGGAGGGCTTCTTGAAGAACTCTGCGATGCTCAGGGGACAGGGACCAGCTCAGTGCATGCACCGGAGACACAGCAGTTGAAACACAGAGCTGGTGGTGGGGATCAAAGAGAGAGATCCCCGAGGGTGGGGGCTCCTGGGGGCTCTCGGACAGGCACATAACCCAGAGGCTGGTCCAGACTCCCGGCATAATTCTCACCAGCCATAGCTAAGAGGCCCTTCTAGACTCCAATGCCTCCATCTGGTTAGCAGCCTTTGTGTTAAGCACCACCTGTATGCAAAGCCCTGGGTGGAGCTTTAGAGTGGGGGAGGTTGCTGGGCATTAGCTGGACAAAAAGACAAGGTCCTTCACCTTGGGACCCTATGAACCCATTGTACAGATAGACAAGCAAGGGGCTACCAGTATTTTTTTGTACTGAATATGAAACCTAAGGCCTTCACACCGAGCAATATTCCTGGCCCATTGATTGACTGATTGATTGACCAGAGACAGGGTCTCACTAAGTTGCCAAGTTGCTCAACTTAGGATCCTCCTGCCTCAGCCTCCTAAGCTGGAGGCCAGTGCTACCAGGCCCACCTTGCAAGTGTTCTTCCGGCAATGGATATGGAACTAGTCAGCAGAACCAGGACCACAAGTCACAGGCTCTGGGTCCAAGGAGAACCAGCCATACCGTGCCAGGCAGGGTAAGAATGGGGATGGGACCGGAGGGCAGGCTGTAGGGATGGGACCCTTGTCAACCGCATCCTAGAAACAGGAATAGCACAGAGCAGCACCCAGGGCTCCTTGCAGCCCAGCTGCCCTAGTAGAGCAGGAGGGAGGCTCACGGAGAATGCCCTGCCCTCACTGCGCCAGGAGGCATGCCCTGTTCCAGAACCAACAGAACAATTAACCTGAGAAGCCACAGAAACACAGCTGACCCGACAACTTTCAAAGCGTGTAATCTGGCCAATTAAACATTTTTTGCCACCATACCCACGTAGATCAGTGTATTAGTGACCCCCAAGGTCTCCACTACCTACACACTTAGGGTGCTGCATTTTTCCACCAAGGAATATCTAGCTGTATAATCACATCATGCAGAGCAGAATATTGGTATAATTGACATAATTTTAACTCTTTTATTTTCATCCTGTGGTGCACAGACTGCCCCTAGATTCTGTGAGGTGATTGGAGAAGGACTTTACTTTTCCATTCTGTCTCTCTCTCTTAAAAGTTCTTCTGTCCTTGAAGTTGTCCTTGGTCAACCCAGGACACAATGAGTCCCCAACTCCCCAAATTCCTCCTGTCCATATCTCTCACTTGACCTTGGCCTCAAATCATTGTATCTCTATTTTTTTTTTTTTTTTTTTGAGACAGGGTCTCACTGTGTAATCCACGATGGTCCTGAACTTACTAGTCCAGGCTGGCCTAGAGCGCACAGCAATCCTCCTGCCTCAGCCCCCTGGGATTGCAGATGTATACCACCACACCTGGTTTATGTGCTGCTGGAGAATCAAACCCAGGGCGTTCTGCTTGCTAGGCAAGTGTTTTAACTGTTGGTCTATGGCCCAGCCCTGTCTTGTGTCTCACAGAGTCTAAACTCTCCAAGGAAGAGCTTCTGGTAGCAACGGCCATGATAATTGTCTGGCTAGACGCTGACCCACTGGGGCCGGGGCAGCCTCCGTGCCCCTCTGCAAAGCACACACTTCACAGACGAAATGCTTCTCCTCCACCCGCACACCCCGCTCAGGCTTACGGACAAAGAAGGGAATTTAGATTGCGATCATTTCGGAGCTTCAGGTGACAGAAAATCCAATTTGAATTGGCTTAAGACAGAATTACTTGAGACAGCATTAATTAGTTCAGATAACCACAAAGCCCAGGAATCACCTGGCTTCTGGTATTTTTGGACCAAGACCTCCAGTGTGTCACTCGTAGCACACGGAGCCCCATCTCTCCTCGGTCAAGAGAGGAAGGAAGCACTTCCCTGTGCCCTCAACGTCTCCTGGGATCCTAGCAACCAATCCCTGGATGGGGGACGATGGCCACAGCGTAGTAGTGCGTCAAGTCACACAGAAGGACCCGTGAGGAACTAAAACTATGACCAGCAGCAAGAAAATCTGGGATTGAAGTTAATGACCCCTGATGACCTTCCACCTTGGGAGCAAGTCTGGGGGTAAGTTCCTGATTATGGAGTGAACAGAGAGTATATTTAGTGTAGGGGGCTCAGCCAGCATGAAGGTCAGGGATGGGACTGAAAAGGACAAAGTGTGGTAGCCTGAGAGGTTGGGAAAGCAAGTGGACTATGGGTTCGTGGGAGGCAGGTCCACGCCAGAAGTCAGGGCGGTTACCATTAGTTGGCCAACTGCTGAGGCCGGGAAAGTTGTCATGTGAGGGCCAGAGAAGGTCGCTACTGTCAGAAAGGTTATGGTGGCCAGGACGGAATGAGGGAGTTGCTATCTCTAAGCCAAGGTCACATGCAGAAAGACAATTTGTGTGTGTAGGAACAGCCGAGAAGCTCAGCACGGGAGACACGGCATGAGGACCTCACATAGAGCAGAGAGAGGTGTGAGCCTAGATGGATTGCTCCCCTATGGGAGCCCAGCCATCTGTGTGGCCAATGAGACCAGTAGTGTCCACAGAAGGGTGAGGACATTGAGGAAGTATGGCCATTGGAGTAGGCAAAAGGTCACCCCAAAGAAAAGGAGGAGGTCACTGGAGGAGGAGCATGGAACACGGTCTGGGCATCTTCTGTACACGTAGATTTGCTGTTGGTGGTACTGGGTCATGGAGTAGGGAGTGAAGCGGTCAACCGGGGGTCCTGTCCATCAAGACTAAATTTCATTTAACGAGACTATCTTAGATACTTTCTCCTTGCTAAGACACAAGACCCAATGCCTTTGACTTAAGCAAGGAAAGGTTTATTTTAGCTCACAGTTTCAGAAGGTCTCACACATCCCCTTTGTGGCACAGCCAGCAACAATGAAAGCATGTGGCTGATCTGGAGAGCTGTTCCAGGCATTGCAGAGGGAAGCCACGTGAGGCAGGGGCAAAAAGAGAGAGGACCGAGTTGATGTCTGAAGACTCAGGCAAGACCGAGTTGATGTCTGAAGACTCAGGCAAGGCCAGAGCTTTCTGAGAAAAAGAGGCTGTAACAATGTTTCTTCTTCCTTCTTTTACTTAGTTCAAGGCCTCTATTGGGACCCCAGTGAGGGAGGTGTCCCTCCCTTGTTTCTTCCTCCATCAGTTAATAACACACACCTGATAGTTCTGCCCTGGGAAACCCCAATCTCAACAAATGACACAGTCCCTCCAGGTCCAGCACCAAGAATCTGCCTCTTCCAGCCTTACTGCACCTCTCAATGACACACCGTTCCACGGTTATCCCACTAGACCCAAGCCCTAACCTTCATGTAGTCCATATACAGTCACTATTTGACCCCCCCCCCCCGAACCTTTCCAGTGTCACCCTTGCCAACTGGTCACCTGGACATCACACAAATACCCTCAGGGCTCCTCAAGGCAGACCAACCACCTTCTAGTGTTCTGGGGATTTTGATTTTCTCCCTCTCTTAGGCAGAAATGTCTCCCTTGATAAACCCCCTCCACTGATCTGGTGCACCTAGAAGACAATTCTCTCCTTTGTTCCAAAGACAAAGGTGCATGTGGCATCTGAAGGCAGTGCCAGACCCATCTGGTTCTTCTGTCCCAGAATAAATAGTCCTCATGCTATCTATGGTTGGGACAATCATCCCCCACGCTCCATGTGTTAAAGGAATTGTCCCCAGCCTGTGGCACTAGTGGGATGTGGTAGAGTCTTGAAGAGACAACACTGTGTGTGTGTGTGGAAGGGGCGGGGTCTTCCGGTCATCAGGGGCGTGTCCTCAAAGTAGATAATGGGACCCTGGTCTCTTCCTCTCTTCGCTTTTGCATTTGGCCATGAGGTGAGCAGCTTTCCCCCACCATGTGCTCCTCACCATAAAGGGCTGCCTCATCACACACCCAAAGGCACCACAGCAGACTGACCTGCCACTGAACCCTCTGAAACTGTCAGCCAAAATAACCTCTCAACTTTATTAGCTGATTAGCTTAGGTATTTATTACATTAATGGGAAGCTGACCCATGCGCCTAGCCACGTGAGGTGTCCCTTCCTCCTGGAGGTTGTGTGGGAGCACCTGTCCTTCTTAATATATTTATTTATTCATTCACTCATTGAGTGGTACTGGGAATCGGACTCACGGCCTTCACACTGAGCTATATCCCAGCCCTTTTTATTTTATTTCTACATTTTTTTTCTTTTTTTATTTGTTTATTGCTGAAAGTTGTTCAGGCATCCTCTTGCCTTGGTCTCATAAGTAGCCAGGATTAGAGGCATGTACCACCACACCCTGCTGACCCCCTGCCCCTTAAAATAGGGTGCTCTTCTGAGGTGAGACTCTTAGTGAGCTAATGAGAACAGGAGAGATTTGGCATCTCAACCCAGTCACACTCCTCTTCCTACAGGACACCCGGCACAGTTTTAGCAGTTGCAACATCCCCTGCTCATGTTGACACAGAAAGAGCTTGTCCTGACCTGCCAGCTCTGCCCCGGGTCCTCAGTCCACTGCTCCTCTCCATCCTTCTCCTCCTGTCTTCCTAGAGTTGTTTTGTTTGTTTGTTTTGAGGTTTTTTGTGAATCCAAGTTCATGACCTCAGGGATAACAAGCGATTTCAGATGGGAAAAATGAGTCTAACAAATCAATCACTGCCACCTACTCATTAATAACTGTCATCTTCCCAGTGGCATCTTAGGATTTTAAAATATTAGTAGATAAAATCCAGCAAACATCAGGCTCTTACCAGGCACCAGTACCAAGAACAGGAGTGTGGATCAGAGGAAAGAGAGGGCTGACTTTGGATGGAGTTTTCATTCTGGATGAAGAGATGGAGCTGCCCAACCAACCCTGCGGTGGTGGCAGGTGCCACAGGGATGGGATGAACAGATCATCATCTCTGCCCAGGGACAGAGAGCCCTCCCCCAAGCACTGGCCTCAGAGATGTATTTTGAAGGGTGCTTCTAATTTCTGCAGCCAACAAAGGAAAATCAAGGCCTTTGAGGAGGCAGGAGCAGTGAGCCAGGGCCAGGACCCAGCAGCATACACAGGATATGCATCTGGGATATAGAGCTGGTCCTGGGAAGCTGGACACCCTGGGGACAGCAGTGAGGGAATGGGAGACCGTGGAATTGGGGAAGACAAAGAAGGAGGTGCTGGGGGCAGCTGAGAGGTGCTGTCTGGGGCATGTAACGATGCCCTGTAAATCAGTAAGGAAAGGGAGAAAACAGTTAAAGACAGGAATAGGCAATTGGCAGAACAGGAAACCATGAACACACATTAAGGACAAGATCTTGCCAGCAATCAGAAAAATTAAAATGAAGAGTAAACGTATTATCCTACCACTATCACTGGATTGACAAACGGTAAAATCTGCCAATACCAAGTGTTCACAAAAGAGTCACACACTGAGAGACAGAGTATAAATCATAGGTCGGCTTTGGAAAGCAACTCAACAGTTTCTAGTAAATCTACAGGGTGCCAGCCACGGCAGTCAGCATCCCACCTCCCAGCATCTGGCCCAGGGAAGCTCTCTCCTATGTTGACTTAGTTACTTTTTCATTCCTGGGGCAGAGTACCAGACATCCACAACTTTAGGAGGGAAAATTTATTTGGCTCACAGTTTCAGAAGGTCACAGTCCATTCATGGGTAGGCAGCTAAAAATGGTGGAATCGTATGGCAGGGTGGGAGCTGGAGCCAGAGACAGAGATCCTCATAGCATGGCAGAAGAGAGCCAGGTCAGACAGGAAGTGCGGAACAGCACACATCCCTCCACCTCAAGCCCCAAGCATCCACCCCTTTCAGCAAGGCCCCCCACTTCCCAGTAGTACACCGTCTACAGCCACACCCCCCTGAATGAACCCAATCTTGTCTGATCTCAGAAGCTCAGCAGGGTTGGGCCTAGTTAATATTTGGATGGGAGCCCAATAGTACACAGTATCTGTAGGTACATGAGGCTTTTGGGGGACACTCCAGACCCAAACCACAACACACATTCACAGATCTAGATAGCGATATATAGATTTATAGTTATAATGTGATCAAAAATACAGTAAATTATCCATTTTTTGAGTTAATTACAGTGAAAGACATACTGCCATAAATCCCCCTCACATCCCACTCACTTTGAACACACATGTCCAATTGTTCTCCCCATTTTCTGGAGCAGTTCCTGAAGTCTTCTCCCATAAATTCCACTAGTTGTGCTGTTGTGGCTGCCTTGATGTCCTGCGTCGATTCAAATTATATCTCTCTCATGGTCATTTTGACTTGGGGAAAGAGCTAGAAATCAAAAGTCACATGGTGGCAGGCCTCCAAGGCGGCTGAGGACACACCATGCCCCGCCATGTTTTTAAGAGCTTGCCTTTCTGTTGGATGGCACTCAGCAGCAGCATTCACTGTGCTTTTTATCACACCTCATAGAGACACTCAGGAAAGAGGACTCCCAGAAACACATCTGAAAGCGTCAAGAACAGGAGGGTGAGTGCTTGAAACAAGGGAGACTATTGTGATGGGGACTGAATGACAAGTCTTTGTAATCAATTTTATTTAAATATTCTCTGTACTTTTTGATCATGACTCATGTCAAAACGTTCACAGAGCATTGCTTATAACAACCAAATTAGAGAGACAGAAACTGAGACATTCATGCCCTGTATAAAGATATTTCAGTCATCAGCAGACCATACGTACAAGCATTCCTGTACAATGACACCATACAGTGATGTCACACCCGTCTCAGCCTGTGTCAGCATGAGCTCTGATGTCTCCACAGAAAAACTGCCTAACATCACATTTCTCAAAACATATCCAGCCCTTAAGCAACACATAATTGAATAGATGTGAGACAATAGTAGGTATATACAGAAATACAGGTGGAGTAGGCAGATGGGGTACACATATGATGTTATATGTACCATCCCTCAGGTCAAACTGACAGATTGTAAACACTTGCTAAGTTCTGGTGGCAGACACCATGTTATGGTTTTCTCTATGTTTTAAAATATTTTCATGATTTTAAGTTGATGTAATAGGCCATCAGGAAAGAGTTGCCTGAAGGCAGCAGCTCGGGGGAGGATCTCCAGACTCCTGCTCTAAGGAAGGGTTTGTGTTCTTCCTTTAGTGACATACTCTCTTCCTGAGTATCTTTCCTGATCAGGAATTCGGTGAGTGCCGCTGCCACACACCGTCCAACAGAAATGCAGGCTCACCAAACCATGAGGGTGTGTCCTCAGCCACCTTATTCACTGAGTCTGCCCCCCCACCCTCTCCGCAGCTCCTGGCTCTTCTCCAACACCGAAATAACCAGGGAAGGTCAACACTGTGCTTCATTCACAACACTAAGACAGCCACATCAGGACAACTAAAGCCGGGAAAGAGGACTTCCGGAACTGCCTCAGAAATTAGCAAGAACAATGGCAGAAGCAGGCTTTCCATTGAGGGGGATTATTTTGTGGGGAACTCATGGCAATGTGTTTTTTACTACCACAATCTTAAAATTGTTAACATTTACTCTATTTTTTTTTATCCCACCCCATAAGCGTTCATCTTGCCCCAGAAGACTTCCGGTTTCCAGAAGAGCCCTACACGGACTTCCGGTTCCAGCACTGTGTACCAACCTCTGTTTCCCAGTGCGGGCCTCTCGCCCTTGAGACCTAGCTCCTTTCCGTGAGGCCAAGGTCAGTCTGTCTGGACTGGACTGGCTCCACCTCCTGCCTGTTCAACCTCTGTGGATGGTGGGAGCATGGCCCATGTGGGATTGGTCTCCCCCAGGCTCGGCTGCACCCCGCCGGTCTGCCTGCCCTCTGCACAGCTGCCCACAGAGCTGTTAATTTATCTGGTCCGGAAGGAGCCAGTGCCAGGCTCATCAGTGAATCGTGTCCTATCAACGTGTCCAGCAGAGGGTGGAGAAACTCCTGCCAGCAGACCTCATCTAGGCTTGTTCCAGCAACCAAGGCGACCCCTAAAGGCCGCGCTGGCTGCCTGCAAACAAAGCCTTCTTCCGGTTGAACGTGGGTCTGTATCTGCTTCTGGCTCCACAACCATAATCATTAAAATCTCAAATGGAGCAGCTGGTCCCCGAGCCTTGTTTCCGGGGCTACGCTGGGTTATGTCACGGGTAATCAATCAACCAATCTGGCAGTAGCTGTTGACTCCTTTCCCGAGCCATCAGCTCTGTGATGAAGTGGACAGACTCGGGGTCCCTGGCCTCCTCCCCCAGAGCCCCTGTGCCCCCCTCCTGGCCCCTGTGCCGTCCAGTGCCAGGTACCCCTTCTCCCTCTATTGCCATCAGCTCTCCCAGGGGAAGAGTCTACCTAATCTTGGACTCATGGAGCTCACCTTGTTCATAGAGAGCGGCTGTCCCTTCGGGAAGACCGGCAGGCACTAGGACTAAGCACACACAGCGCTCTCACACTTTATGTCTGTTCCCAAGCCTCTCCCTTGGCTCCTGGGCACTGTCATATACTAACTTGTGCTCCTGTATCAGCCTCCCAGAGTGCTGGGATTAGAGTCCTGTAAACCAGGCCCAGCTGGTGGGCGTAATCACTTTGAACAGAGGTGGGCCTTCCTAAGGGTGGGAGACCCAGCAGATAGACCTTGAAAGGGTGGACGGGGGATACCTGGAGGAGCAGGTGGATGTAGGTCACAGGTAACTTTCTCTACCGACAGTCTCTGCGCACCAGGAAGTGGAGAGTGAGGCCTTCCTCAGTGAGAACGGAGCGATGGTGTCAGAGGTGGGAACAGAGGCTGGAAATTCATCGAGGACAATAATAGCAAGAATGAGTGAAGGAAAGACACCTTCATTCCTGGGCCAGGACACTGTCCCTATGTCCACACTGGGCACCAGAAGGCATGCCCACCCTCTCGTGGCTGCCTGGGAGGGGGTGCGCTCAGCCAGCACCATCCTGGGCACACCCCTGTGTGTGTGGTCACCACACACCCCTTCTCTTAGCCCAGATTGTCTGTAAGACATAGATTTAAATGCAGGAAGTGTACTGGGAAGTCAGAAGGAAGGCTGGGAATGTAACCAGGCAGAAGGGGCCCATCCTGGGGGAGCACCATAGATGCCTGAGCTGCCTCTCCCAGCAAGAGGCACTCCAGGAAGCTGTGGGAGCCCTGCATGGTGACTGGCCCCAACTCAGAGTCTGAGCATTTGGACACGAGCCCCACTGTGGTTTAGGGCTGGCCACATGGCCCTGGCCTCTCCAGCCTGCCACCCCTACCAGTGAACAGAGAGACCCGCAGGCTGCAGTGACCATATGTCAGAAGGTGCAAGGACAGTGAGGGTCACGGAAATAGGAGCAGGTGCCAGCAGCATCTATACTACCCTCAGGAGAGTCTCGGTTCACACATGAGATCGTATGTCATCCTAAGCAGGAGACAGAGAGGCCTTCCCTGCAAACACTAGATTTATTGGAGGCTAAAAAGAGCTTCCAGTCTGAGAAAGGAAAAAAGAAACCGTGAGATGGAACAGAGGCACAGGCTAAACACCAGATGAGCCTGGCCATCGGGGTGAGAGGAGGACCAGGTCTCTGGGGCTGGAATGGAAGGTGCCGGAACTGGGTGACAGCTACGTGCACAGCCAAGCAACAGGGAACAGCTTAGGGCTGGCTTTTCTCACAGGGCTACATTTTACCTTTGTAGCCAAAACTGACAAGAACACAGGTGGCCACTGCTGGTCTGGAGAGCCCAAGGCGCTTCGGAGAAAGACGGATGCTCTTCCGGAGCCACGTCCGGCCACCGGCAGATGCCCTGAACGTGCAAGACAATCTTGATTTGCAGCTGGGGCTGCCGCCGGGGAAGTTGTCGCGGTTCGGTGGCTCTTCTTCAGGGAAGTATAAACAAAGAAGAAGCTTCGAGCAAGTTGTTGTAAAACCGTCTCCAAAATATATCTCGGATCTCTAACCTTCCTGCACTGGGCACCTGCGGGACACCAGCTATGACTCACCGTGACAAACGACCCCAGCAGCTTCTGCCTGCTACACCACAGAAGTTAAAACAGGCTGGCCAAGTCGGGCCCAGTGGCACAGGCCTGTCATCCCAGCACTCCGGGAGGCTGAGACAGGAGGATCACAAGCTCGAGCCCAGCCTGGGGAACTTCATGACTGAGAGAGACCCTATCTCAAAATCAAAAAATGAAAAACAATTGAGGAAAGTAGCTCAGAAAAAAAAAAAAATAGTGACAGAGGACTTGTGATCCTTCCTCTGATTAAAATAAATTGCTCGGTGTAAAAAACAGTCGCAGCCCTGCCTCTGGGTTTGTGTGGGCTAATTAAGGGGTGAATGCCGCATGCTGAGTCAGCCAAAAGTGGGCCCTGGGTCTGATTGCTGTGTACTCCAGGCGCAGGTAGCAGAACCTGCCCTGCTTCTGTGTTCAACCCCCTCCTTTCTCCTTTCTCCACCGGGACCTTCCTGTCCCCACATCCTGAGCCCCAGACACTTCCCCTCCCTGGTTCTACCCTCTGGTCCTGTCTCTTACCCTGTAAGACCTCTTCTCAGACTGACTAGAGAAGCCAGGAACTCACTCACCTGCTCCTAAGCTCTTTTTCCTGCCCAGGTTGATGAATTCATTGTCATCAGACACTTACATTTTGTTCCCTATGGCTTAAGAACATTCAGTTGCTGCCCAGGACCCAGAGAAAGGAACCCATATTCCCATGGAGGCCTCCCTGCCTCTTACCCAGCTTCCCAACTCCTCCCTTCCCCCTGTGGCTTCTCAGCCTTAGCCTAATCCCTCAACTACTTAGTGATAGCTTAGATATGGAAGGTTCCCAAAAGCCTCCTATTTGGAGGGTAATACAATCATGGAGGTTAATCCATAATCTCCTTGCTGTCAAGAGGCAGGCCTTAGTTGGAAGGGGTGATCACTGGGGCTTGACCCGGAAGGGGTGGGTCATCGGGGCTTGACCCGGAAGGGATACCTTTCTCACCAGCTCTGCCCTTCCTTCATTCCACTTCCAGTTATGATGCTGTGAACAGCTTTTCTCTGGCCAACCCTTTGCCAGACCCTTCCTCCATTGCTGGTCACCAACGGCTGAGACTTTCTAAAACTGTGAGCTCAAGTAACCCTTTCCTGCCTTAAGTCATAGGTATTGTGTATTGTGTCCTAAGGTGAATAATAACAAGCAGAGCTCTCCCTGCCAGCTTGCTAGCTCCGACTTTCCAGCCTCCATTCTCCCTACCTCACAGACTATCTCTTGCCCAGCCAAACCATCCCCATTCCTTGAAAGCAGGAGGGATAACAACAGTGAACCTGCCCACAGGCTGAACCTTCACTGCACAAAGAGTGACCAGTACGAGGTGTGATCACATAAGATGGTGAATGTTTAAAAAGAAAAGATTCATTAATAGATGACACATCATCATCAATCTCCCCCAATCCTCCCTCTCTCTTTTTTCCCCTCATTTTATTTATATATATAAGTGCAAAACATAAAGTTTTCATTGATCTTGAGTATTTTGTACACATACATATCATGGCAAAGTTACTAATCCTTCCCTTTTTTCTTTTCCACCCTCTCTCTCCCATTATTTCCCGCATTAAGTTCTATGAAATAATCCAGGTTTCTCATATCAGAGAAACCATTCCATATTTCACCTTCTGCTTCTGACTCACTTCACTGAGCATGATGGTCTCAAGTTGCTTCCATTTACCTACACAATCCTCCAACCTATCTGTCTTTATAGATGGGTAGTAGTCCATTGCAAATAAATACCACAATTTGTGTATCCATTGGTCTGCTGATGGAGATTTTGGTGTCTTCCACATTTTAGCTATTGTTAGTTGTGCTGCTGTGAACATGGAAGTATCTCTGACTTATCCCCCAGATCCATCACCATGTGATTCCTGACTCTTCTCCAAAGTCAAAATAACCATGAAAGGTCAACATTAGACTTGATTCAGGATGTTGAGGCAGCCATAGAGGCACAACTAAGAACACTCAGGAGAGAGGGCTTTGAGAGCTCCTCCCGAAAGTGGTGAGAACCTCAGGATTAAGTGGGCCCCTAGTGAGAGGGAGGGTTTGGGTGGGGAATGCAGGTGGGGCGGGGTCGTGACAATGTGCCTTTTCCTGTAATAATTTTTTAAATCTAAGCATTCACTCTGCTTTTCAGTTGTACTTCGTGTACCCTTGAGGCTGAGACTCAAATGTCCTTGGCCAACAACACAATGAGAAAGCCCTGCCTGGCTGACCCCTTCTTCTGATGCTCCCCCGGGCACAGGGAGCTGGGCATGTGTAGGGGCAAAGAGTGCCTCCCTTCTGAGTCAAATCACGTTTATATTGCATCCCTACTATGTGCCAGGCCCACAGCTTCAAGCCAGGGGAAACTCTGTGTAAAACTTACAGTCCCCACTGCACAACCCCATCTGAACAGAAGAACCACCCATGGTTCACCCCTTTCTCTCAGGAATCTAAAGAAGAAGGGGGGATCTCTAGGTCTCCATGTCGTGTCTGCCCAGGCAGATGCCTCCCAACCAAATGACCATGCAACCAAGAACTTACCACGGGGCTTCACTGCCACATTCCAGAAGGAGGAGGAAGAGATGGACCAGGACTTGGTGGTTTAGCTCTTTGTTCCTCTGGGAAGACGAGGCCCTCACGAGGCCCCAAGACCAGAATGCCTGCCTCTTTTCAGCACCCATATGTGACAATGACTCTCCAGATGCCAAAGAGGACCCAACCAAGTCAGAGGCCACTCACGGTAGAGAGGTTCCTGAGCCTTGCTGGTGAAACCAGGCATCTGTCTTCGCGGGGTCCTTCCTGTAGGAGCTGGGGCCTTTCCCCAGGCCCAAGCTTAGTGGGAAAACTTAGGGCACTATGAAGGGATATCTAAAAATAAAACCAATGTTGATTAATAAAAGTGATTTTCCAAAGCTGTACTGCTGTGTGTTCAATTGTAAATCAATTTCCCTTGTGTAATAGGCTGAGAAAGTTTGAGGGATGACTCTCAGAGGGGCACCTTGTCAGGGCCTTGCTGTAGCTGGCCTCTCCAGAGTGACTTATGTACCCTAGGGTTAGCAAGGAGGAGGAGGGCACTGTCTCAGCACACCCTGGGCGCTGTGGGCCCTGCATACTCCAGGATCAACCTGTGTGAGGCAGAATCCTTGAGAACTCTCTGACAACCATAACCATCTTCTCCGTCCCCCTGCCCAGGGATCCTTCGGGGGCTTTTCTTGGAAATAAGTTGGTACCAAACCCAGCGGCACAGGTCTAAGCCTGGCACTCTGAGAGGCTGAAGCAAGCAGATTGCAAGTTTGAACCCAGAATGGGAAATGAAGCAACTTAGTAAGATCCTGTCTCAAAATCAAAACGAAAATGAGAGCACTGGTGTTAGGATTTGGGTCTGGAATGTCCCTGAAAAGGCCCATACATTTGAATGTTATAGAATTTCTATGGAACCTTGTGCTATTAAGAGGTGGGGCCTGTTCAGGAGGGGGCTTGACCCAGAAGGGGCGGTCCACTGGGACATGACCTGGAAGGGAATATGCTAGCTCCACCTTTCCGTGCTCACTTGACTTCCTGTCTGCCATGTTGAACAACTTTCCTTTGACTAGACTTCTGCTGTATGCTTTTGCCATTTCCAGCCACCCACAAATGGACTGAGACTTCCTAAAACTGTGAGCTAAAATAAACTTTTCCTCCCTTAAGTTGTGGATGTTGTGTATTCAGTCCCAGCAACAAAAAAAAAAGGGAACTAAGCCAGCTGGGGACATAGCTCAGTGAGAATGTCCTAGGTTGGATCCTCAATACTGGAAAAACACACATACATACCCACAAGACAGTAACACTGGCAAAAAACAAAACCCAAAAATGGCTGGTATGATATGGATCTGTAATGTCCCTCAAAAGCCTCATGCATTTGGGTGTTGTGAAGGACCTGTGGAACCATGTGCTGCTTAGAGATGAGGCCTTGAATTAGTTTGAGTTCTTTCAAAAGGTGGAATTTACGGAAATTATAACAAAAAGGATCTATTTATAAAGCTTACAAATCCGAGGACAGAAATAGTCCAAGATGGCAGCCTGCATGTGTGAGAGCTGGAGTGTCGGATGGCTGCGCAGCCGTGAAGTAGATCTCCCGTCTGGGACGGGAGGACAGCCGGGGAGAGGCTGCTGTGGATCTCAGTTGTTCAAAGAACAACAGCGAAGACCAGAGACTGAAGATCGGCGACTGAAGATCAGCGACTGGCAGACAGGTGCAAGTAGAGACTGGAGCGAATCTGTGCTGACAGTCTGCAGCGTGTAGCGAGTCGGTGTCCGCAGACAATCGCAAAGGCGAGAGCTTTCCCAGAGGAAGAAGCTGTAATAATCCTCCCTCTTCCTTCCTTTTATACCCTTGGAGTTCCAGTTGGCCCTCCCACATCCAGGTGGGTGCTCTTCCCTCATTGGCTGGCCCACAAATCAGTCACACTCTAATTCAGGCTGTTCTCAATTTCCAATCTAGGTGTGGTTCCCAAACGCTATTCCAGGTGTGATTCCTGATTGCCTCAAGTTGACATCATCTCCCCAATGGTCACAGGCCTAGTCACAAGAAGTGAAACTCTGGGGCTTGACCCACAAGGGTGGGTCACCGGGACGTGACCTGGAAGGACACAGGCTGTCTCAATCTTTCCTTGCTCACTTGAATCCCTGCCTGCCAGGCTGTGAGCAGCTTTTCCTCCTGCTCGGTCTCTGCCATGTGCTTACACCATTGCCAGCCCCACATGAGTGTATTAAGGCCTTGTGAAGCTGAACCAAAGTAAATCTTTTCTCCCTTAAGTTGTAGATGTTGGGTATTGAGTCTCAGCAACAAAGAAAGTAACTAAGGCACCAGCATAAGCTTGAGCTTAGAGTCGTAAATCTGCGTTAAAATGTTCTGTATCCTGGGCACTGGCTTCACCTCTCTGAACCTCCCTGCCTCCTCCAGATGGTGAGGCACTGGCTCTAGATTCATTCCTTTCCTCTGGGAGCTGAGTTCCGGTCTAAGGGATCCCTATAGCACAGGGTGCTGCTGCCCTTACCGGTGAGGCCACAGAGCCTAAGTGCCTCGAGCAGTGTCCCAGAACGCAAGAACCATTCCACTCAAGCTGGATGTGGTGGCCCAGGACTGGAATTCCAGCACTCTGGGAGGCTGAGACAGGAAGATCACAAGTTTAACTCCAGCCTGGGAAACTTAGCAAGACGCTCTCTCAAAAAAATTTTCTAAATTTTTTCCAAGGGGCTGGGGATGTAATTCAAAGTGATGGGTTCAAACCACTACAGTGCATGCACACACACACGCACACACACGTGTGCGCATTGTCCTACTCACAGCCCCAGGAGCAAATTCACTGAGAAACTCTGAATTATATTATCTCCCCAGTCTTCTGTTGTTGACAAGTCTGCAGTTCCAAAGTCCTACACTCCACCCCCCATCCCCTTCCTCCAATCCGGATCTATTGAGAGTCTCTTGTGATCTACACACTCTCACATGAACTCGGGTGACCAGAGGGAGCAAAACAAGGTCCATGTTCTAACAGTTTGGGTCTCAGTGAGGACAGAAATGAATCCAGACGCAGTAGAGATGTGGCCTGCTGTCACATGGGACTGAGGCCATCGGGAAAGGCCACTCGGGGTGCCAAGGCTCAATGGCCCAAAGGCTGGCTCACACCTCCACCTTTTTCTAGCCTTTGCCTCTCTCCCAGGAATCACGAGGTGCCCCTCTCCTCTCTACCTGCCCCTCCTGCTCTGTGTAGCCCCCTCCCTTCCTCCTCGCTCGCCCCAAGGGCCAGATTCAAAGATGGGGTACGGAGCTTGTACAATTTTAAGAGGCCTCTAAAGGAAAAGACATACAGATTGTGCACACAAAATGAGTGACTATCTCCAGTAAGAAAAATCATTTAAAAATTACAAATTCTAAAAAGCTGACAAACAGCCCAAATGTGCCCATAATCCAGAAAAATACCGTAATATTTGTATTCATTAGAGGATTGTCACACCCCTCTGGGGCTAAACTCACTGTTGTACACAGTTGATGCCTGGGAGAATCCAGGCAGATGAGCTTCCGGCTCTCTCCTGCAAACCATGGTACTTCTCTACCACATCCTTCAGGGGAGTAAGCTCCAGTGGGCCACTACCAGCGCTTAAAGCTCTGTTCCTGAGGGGAAGTGGCCCTGCCTGACATCTCTGCATCAGCTGTCTACATGGATGGACAGAGAGGGCAGTAGGAGAATTCTTGGAAAACATTCTTGCTTTGGGACAGGTAGCAAAGCAGAGACTACTACAAGCCTTACATGTATCCCACTGACCCCAGTTCTATGCATCCCGACTCCAAGAGCACAGTGGGGGGAGCTCAAAGGCCACCTGAGGTGGCAGGAAGGGCAGGGAGGAGAGGTTCATTGAAGGCTCAGCTGTCTTTCCTGACTGTAGCTCAGTTATCATTTGCAAGTTGTACAGAAACATGGGAAATATCACCTGGCCCAGCCAGGACTGGGATAGGGCCAGGGCATCTGTGAGCTCTGAAGCCCACGTCTCGTCAGCTCCATGGTACATCCCTCTCGGTCCTCATCCACCCATTCCTCCGCCATCCCAGGAAGGAGAATCACACACCCACAGAGAAAACACAAAGCGACATGTGTGTGTGCTGTCTACAGAGGCGTAATGTCTCCCTGCACTGGGGCTGGAAGGCAGAGACCAAGCTGTGATGGGCGTGGCTCTTTCTGAGGGTGACCCCGGGAGATCCTGTTCCCTACAACATCTTAGAGATGGCCATCTTCTCCCTGGGTGTCTTCAGATCAACTTCCCCCTCTTCGTGTCCCTCTCCTTCTCTTCGTGTCCAAAATTTCCCCTAATTATATCTTAGGGGTTAGCGCTGGAATATCCCCCAAAAGCCTCAAGTATTTGGAAGGTGATTGGATCCTGGGGGGTTGTTGGGCCAAGTGGGTTCACCCAGGGCCGGCCTCCTGTGCTACCAGGAGGTGGGACCTGGTCGAAAGGATGGGCCATGGGGGTGTGGCCTGGAAGGGTGCCTCCCCCTCACAAGCTCCACCCTTTGTGCGTTGTTTCCTGCTGTGGTGCTGTGAGCTCCTCTTCTCCAGCCAGGCTCTCTACCAGGCCCATCCACAAATGCCAGCTGGTCACGCATGGACCTAGATCTTAGATCTCGAACTAAGAGCTAAACCAAACCTTTCTTCCTTTTAAGTTGTTGGTGTCAGGGATGTGTCTCACCAATGAGATAGCAACAAAGACATCATATAAACAAGAGAGGTTGTCCCAAAGATCACCGCAAATTTAAATATATATATATATATATATATATATATATATATATATATATATATATACATATATATGTATATATATCAAATATTCATTTCCTCAGAATTAATTTGGCATATTTGAAGTAAAACTAAAGTCACGAGGAAAAATATACACTAAACTCAAAATGCAGGGTGTCCCAAAAGTCAGCATGGGTAGGGAAAATTAAACTTCTGGATACCTGTAGCCACATTGGGTTGGGGCCCACCTTGCTGACCTCGCTGTGACCCAGTCAGCTTTCTAAAGGCCCTGCCTCCAACTGAAGCCACATTCTGAGGTATCATATTGGACAGGACAAACCATCACAGTGTGGAAATGCAAACTGGTAGTGAATCTCTGCAGGAAAAACAGTGAGCGATGCAGAGACCCCAGAGACGCCCCCAGAGAGGAAGGGAGCTGTTATCTTGCTGTTTACACTTTGCATTTAGAAAAATCACCTCATTAGCTATCTGTCTGCATCCGTGCCCAGCTGCAACTTCAAAATCAATCACGGGGTGGGGCTTTCTCGGACACCATAAATGGCACATTTTTGAATTTGTTTTGATTTCTGTGGCTGTCTCAACTGTCAACATGATAGAGGAGCCGGAGCGGCAGGGAGCCGAGGACAGAGAGAGAAGGTGGGGCCTCTTCAGGATGCACATGGAGGGACAGCTGGGAAGTCTGTGGAAGGGCCAGACAGGATGGGAGCAGGAGCAGGAAGAGCTTCACTTCCCAGCCGCACCACCAAAGACATCAGGAGGGGGACGGAGGGGCAGCTCTGAGGTCGCTGCCCTAACCCACTAGGAAGCAGTAAGTCAAGTGCTAAGTACCCGAGTTTGATTCCCCAACACAACATAAGCCAGGAATGGTGGTGCACGCCTGTCATCCCAGCACTCAGGAGGCTGAGACAGGAGATTGCCACGAGTCCAAGGCCTGCCTGGGTTCCATAGTGAGTTCAGGACCAATCACGGCTGCAGAGCGAGACCCTGTCTCAAAAACAGCAACAAAAAAAGGAGATAAGGTTTAATAAGGGATAAGCTCACAGTTCCAGAGGTCTCAGTCCATGCATGTTCAGCCGGCTCCAAGGCAAAACACAGCAATGGTGGAATGGCATGGCGGAGGATGGATGTTCACTGCTTGGCTGCCAGGAAGCAGAAAGAGAAAGGAGGAGCCAGGGGCAAGAACAGCCCTTCCAGGTCACACCATGAGTGGTCTATCCCCAACCTCCTGACAGTACATGAAACCATCACTGGATGAATCTGCCTCTGGACACACTGTCCCCGTGATCCAACCACCTACCAAACATGTAAGATTTTGGGAGGACACTTTAACTTGAGCCCCTAAGACTTTTTCTTCATTTGTGAGAAGACATTCAGGACATGGCATGGTGGGTCACCTGCTGGTCACACTGAGGTGGAAATAGAGCTCACAGGGTCCAGAGCCAGGCAGAGGGACAGGCTAAAACCTTCCCCTGAGTAAACAGCTACTGCATAGAACTGTCTACCTGGACACCCGGATGGCTGTAGGAACGGTCCTTCCTGAGACAGAGTTCTGGACTGGGTGGCATCTCGAGATGACTGTCGTTTCCTATCCATCATGGTTCTAAGAGCAGCAGGACAGACGGTGTAAGAATGGAAGACAGACGACTCGAGCCCAACTGCCACTGATCCAAGCAGCACTTTGCAAAGTGACTGGTGACACATTAATGGGTCATGAAGCCAGTTTAGCATTTTGAAAAATGACATCGAACTGACTGGAACGGCCAACACTCCAGGGACCTCAGGTGAGAAGGATGCTTGGTTACCTGTGGCTGCAGCACCATGCAGCCCAAATGAAGTGGGCTCAGAACAACCACATCCATTCACTCACGAGTCTTTACTTTGCCAGGGCTCGGTGAGGACAGCTCATCCTGCCTTCTGGTGTCTGGTGAGGTGGCCCAGCTGGCACGGGAGGATCGTCGTCCCAGGTGGCTGGTGAGCCAGTGCTGGCCACTGGTGGGGAGCTCCGCTCAGCTCACAGTGGCCTCCCCCAGTGGCTTGATTGGGCTTCCTGCATGTGGCAGCTTGGCTGCAGGTGGGGAGGCACACCATAGCAGTCACCTCTCCTGGTGGGCAAGTCCCAAGTCCCGGGGTGGGGGTGGGTAGAGTTTATCAAGCCTGCGTCAGCATTGGCCTGCTGGTGCCTCCCTGGAGAAGCAGCCACCTTGCCTAGGCCCAGAATTGGTGTGGGAGAGGACCACCAAAGACATCAGGATGGGAGGGGGGTGCAGTTCATTGAGGGCCCTGAGAGCGCAAAGCAGTAACTCCTTTAAAAAAGATAATGCTTGTATCCCAGCGCTCTGAGAAACTGAGGCAGGATGATTCAAACCCAGCCAGGGCAACTTAGCAACATAGTGAGTTTGTTTCAAGATTGAAAAAACTAAATAATTCCAGAGAGACACTGGAGCCACTGGAGATGGAAGCCTCTGGAGGACTCTGCACACATCGCTGAGACATCATGCCACAAACTAAAATTTGTACGAAACTGCTACCTGTGGGGTGATTAAAGGATACAGGAAAGGAGTGTTCCTGTCTTTCAAAGGATTCAGAGTTCTGCCACAAGCGCCAGAATCACGTGTCAGAGGGCAGTGGTGGCCATCTTGGATGGAAGCACCGGGGACTGTGTCGTTAGACCCTGCTTGTCCACTCCCACTCAGCCTTCTCCTCCACCTTGTTTAGACAGCCACCGCTGTCCAAATTGAATTTGTAGCGTTTCTCTGCAATGGTTTCTGTGAGGTTCTTTCTGAAGGTGCTGGGAGATCTCACGTCACATTGGGAATTCTAGGGTCCTGGTTGGCCAAAAGCCTGAGTGACCTTAGGAGAGCTGCTCCTCGACCTACCCTAAGCCTGTCAGCTGAGAAAGATGACAATGATGACATCATGTGAGTAGAGAAAGAGAGGGCTCCTTGTAGGCGAGTCACTGCTGAATACTGACAATCTCATGGGTTCCACCTTGAGGGGTTTCTGGGAAAAGGCCAATAAGAGAATATGCAATGGGTGATCAAAAACTTAGTGAAGGTTTCCATATTTTTAATTAATTACATTAAAAGACAATGGCCATGACTCTCCCTCACAGAACTCATCCTTGCTGCGAACACACATTCTTTCCACTCTCTCTAAAGCAGTTCTGGAACTCCTCTTCTGTGTCTTTATGAGATGTGACCAAAAATATGGTGACCAGCTAGATGCGGCAGTGCATACCTGCAATCCCAGAACTTAGGAGGCTGAGGGAGGAGGATTGCCATGGATTCAAGGCCCACCCTGGTCTGCCTAGTGAGTTCAGACCCCGCCTCCAAAAGACAAACAGAAAGGCCATCCCATAAAAACGTGGCGGCGTGGCCTCATCCACGTGAATCACTGGATCTGGCACCGGGTGACTTACGGCTCTTCCCCAAAGTCATGTGACCACGAAAAGTCAACATTTTGAATCAATTCAGGAAACAGAGGCAGTGACAATAACACAACCAAAGACATTCAGGAAAGAAGATTCTAGAAAATTGTAAGAACAATGAGGTACATGCATTCGATGTACTGGGGAGGGTTTGAGGGGAATTCACAGTAATGTGTTTTTTATTGTAACAAATTTTTTATTTAAACACATACTGTCTTACTTATTCTTTGAGATACATTACCCTACATCCACAACCTAAGAGAGGAAATATTTATTTTAGCTCCCAGTTTCAGAAGGTCCATCAGGGGCAACTGAAAATGGCAGGAAGGAGCTGGAGGAGATGCTCACAGCATCACAAAAGGGAGACTCCAGGGCCTCAGAAGAAGCTGGGGTCAGTTTGTATCCTTCGAGGCCACATGCCTACAATCTAATCTACCACATGCCCATAATTCCCCTCCTGACCAGGCCCCACCTCCTCATGGCACATAGAATCCATTATATTCCACAACATCTGAATCCATGAGGCCTTGGGGGAAAAGTCCAGATCCAAACCACAACACAAGTCATATTTTTCAATCATGTTCACATCTGTCATTGCTAAAATTGCATCTAGCTGGCTTGGGCTCCCAGAAGGTCACATTTCCCTGAGTGTCTGAATCACACCTCCTTCCAAGTATCTGCAGGATAGGAGCTCAAAGTCCATTGTCCATAGGATTCTCAGCGACTTTGAGGAATCCTCGTGGCCTCTCCTTCCCTCCACCATGTCCCTCGTGACAGTGGGTGCGCACTGAGCCCTTCCCTTTGCCTCATATTGTGCCAAGCACTTGCACTATGTGGTCAATCCATGTCCCACTCAACCCACATGAGGTAGGCACCACCACTGGCATCCCATTTCACTGACACAGAAACAGAAGTTCAGAGAAGAGCCAAGCCCAGTGGCACAGGCCTATCATCCTAACACTCTGGGAGACTGAGACATGGATGGCACGTTCAAGCCCAGCTTGGACAACTTAGCAACTTAGCAAGCTCTGTGTCAAAAGCAAAGATGGGCTGGGGGTATAGGTCAGCACAGAGGCCCTGGGTGGATCCCAGGACCATAAAAGAAAAAAAGAAAGTTCACAGAAGCAAAGGATTTTCTAAGGATCCGGTAGCAGCAAGCGGTAGAGCCAGGAATCAGAGCCCAGCCATCATCACCAGCTGCCCTCCTCTCCCCTCCCGCTCCAGGCGCCATCTTGAGCTGCTGTGTGGTGGCTTCCGACAGGCACCTCTCGCCCTATAAACCAATGATTCCAGGTGCAAGCACAGGCCTTTCTACTCTTCCAAAGTGTTGAGAGCAGGCGAATTTGATAGGAAGCTGATTTTAGGACAAAGGGAGGGAAGAAAACCAAGCCAACTTGGCCCAGGGAAAGAATACATTTAGACGCGCTCGAGATTAACAGGCCACAGAGGAACACGGTGTCAACCCCGTGGCCACATAATGGGAAACTAGCAGAAACAGATATTTACCTAGCGAGATAGAAACGGCCTAAATCGACCCCAGGAGCAGGGAAGAATGAGTAGACCGCAGGAAAGACAGTAAGGTGATTAAAGAGCTACCGTCACAAAAGGCACTAGGAACAGATGGGTTCACAGCTGAGTTCTGTGTCACCTTTAAAGAACAAATAATTCCAATGTTAATTAAAGTCTTCCAGATCATAGGAAAAGATGAAGAAAAAATTTAAAAAAACACACACCGAGATTCCCTTTGTGAAGCCCACACTGCCTCAGAATCAAAACCTGACACCGATTGCCCAGCAAAGGCAACTGTAAGCTGGTCGTTCGTATGAATGCAAATGGAAAAATTCAAAATAAGACACTAGCAAATGGAATCTGGCCCAATGGCATCCACAGGGATTTATCGTAGCCGCATGGAGATTTATCACAGGAAATGGATGAATGCAATTCATTACATCAGCAAGTTCAAGGGAGGAGTGTGGGGGCGCATGGTAGATGAGGATGAAACAGAAAAATGGAAACACAGGAACTCACTTTTTCTTTCAGCAACAAAAACGCGCAGAGCGCGTCCTGTGTCACACCAGGTGCTAAACGCTGAGAACGGTCGCTGTGACCACAACAGAAAAGGGCTCCTGTCCTCGTGAGGCTGGCCTTCTGAGGAGAAAGAGAGGCAAACAAGATATGTACAGAAAATATGTATCCTGTTGGGGGCGGAGAGTCAGGAGGGAGAAACCGTAGCAGGAGACCAGAAGCCAGCAAGGTTATGACAGGAAAGAGTTCCCACGAAGTGGCACCACAGAAAGCCGTGTATGGATGGAGGGATGTGTGGGACAGAGCGGCAGCAACGCAAAGACCCCCAGACAGACTCATGAGCCCTGGAGAGCAAAAGGCCAAGGAAGGATGGAGGGAGGGGTAGTGGTTATCCAGCTGCAGCAACCGGATTAAGAGAGTTCAGCAAAGCTGCACTGAACACCTACAGGTTGACGAGGACAACAGACGGGAGCGACCTGCTGCTGCCACACATTGCCACTCCTGTCCCCGCCCACATCCTACAACTCAGGCCCTGCCCCCGCCTCGCCTGTCTGTTGTCCCCCACAGGCACCACATGGCCGGCCAGCTGAGCCCTGGGTGACTCAACTCCATGGTCCTGCCAGTCCAGGCCCAGCGAGCAGAGGACAGTCCTCCCACAGCCCACACCCACCTCACTGTCCTCCTGGGAGGATCAACAGGTAGAAGATGCCATTTTCTAGGGACCCCCAACCCCCATCTGAGCCCCGAGGGCTCATCTGACTACCAGGGCCGAACACACAAGCTCATCTTGTAAGCTGCGGTCCCACCCCCCACGGTACAGTTACTCCCCTGGAAACCACACAACAGTATGTCACGGGCTGGGAACTTAGTCTGAATTCTGCCCCCAGGAGCCTAGCCTGGGCCAGGGAGCGGGGAGAGGCTCCTCAAACAAGGGAAGCTGGACAGAAAGATGAACTCACCTTCCAACTTCCAAACTCTTTGGACTCTAGGCTGCCTCAAAGTGACAATTCTGCTAGTAGCAAAACCAGTGTGACTGGGCCTGGGGTGCCTGTTTGAAATCTCAGTTCTGTGGGAGGCTGAGGCAGGAGGATTACAAGTTTGAAGCCCTCAGCCTGGGCAGCTCAGTGACTTAGGAGGATCCTGCCTCAAAATAAAAATTAAAAGTGGGCTAGGGATGTAGTTCGGTGTGAAGGCCTTGAGTTCAGTCCCTAGTATCACACATAAGAAAAAGCAAAAACATGTGGGGGGGGGGGGGCGGTGAGAAAGAGAGAGAGAGAAAGAAAAGAAGAAAGGAAAGAAAAAAGAAGGAAAGAAAAGAAGAAGGAGGAAGAGGATGAGGAAAGGAAGGAAGGAAGAAAAGACAAGACCCAGCAGAGGCCAGGTGACCCTCACAGGCATGATGCCTCAAAGCTGGGGGAGAACATGGTGTAGACAGGAACCACATGGCTGTCCTGCTGTAGGCGCCCCCTGCTGGGTGGGGTGCCCCCTGCTGGGTTTTTTTCTCTACAGCACTGGAAGCAAAGAGGTCGGGGGATGGAGTCCTCTCTGCTCACTGCCACCTACTACAGGAACCAAAGCAAAAGCCACATGAGTTGGAGGTCTGGCCTAGGGGCCTGAGTCTGCTCTGAACATGGAGACCATAGCTGCCAAAACCCATCCACTGACTCCACCCATGACCACAGCATGCTCTGGGGCAGAGGTCCCAACCTATGTCCACATGGGACCAGCTTCATAGAACACAGTTCTTCCAAGCATGGGGGCAGGGCACAGATGGTTTGCTGATGGTTCAATTGTTATTATGTTGTAACCTAATGATATTTATGCAGCTCACTGTAACACAGACTCAATGGGACTCCCCAAGCTCGGTTTCTGGCAGCTAGATGGTCCTGCTGGGGGTGACAGGAGGCAGTGCAGTCACACGTCTCTGCTAAGGTTCATCTCTATTTGCAGCCACTCCCCATCCCCACCTCAGCTTCCCCTCAGGTCATCAGGCATGGGATTCTCATGAAGAGTGCACAGACTAGATCCCTCGCATGCAGAGTTCACAGTAGGGTTTGGGCTCTAGGGAAATCTAGAACAGACGGTACATGGAGCTCAGGCAGCAAGACTAGCAATGGGGAGCAGCTATAAATACTCGCCCCCTCCTGTGCAGCCTGGTTCCCAACAGGCCACAGACCAGTGCCAGGGCCCCCAGCTGTGGCGGAGACTACATTTTTTTTTTTTTTTTTTTTTTTTTTTGAGACCAGGTCTCCTTCTGTAGTCCAGGCTGTTCCTGAACTCACTATGGAGCCCAGGCTGGCCTTGGACTCACAGCAATCCTCCTGTCTCAGGATCCCAAGTGCTCAGATGACAGGCATGCGCCACCACGCAGGGCTTATGTGGTGCTGGGGAATCGAACTCAGGTACTTAGTGCTTGACATAGTGCTTGCTAGGTAAGCGCTTTAACCTCTGAGCTGTTCCTCCAGCCCCGGAGACTGCTCATCTTAAGGTCATCGGTGGCATCCCCAGTGAGAACCAGATGGTTTGGAGGGTCTGCAGACTGGAGATTAGCCTGTATCCCAGCATCACGTGTGGCCTCAGGCCCCGGGATGACTGACCACCTAGAGAGCCACAGACAGTATCCTCCAGCTGCATCAGCCTCAGGTTTTTGCTTATGAAAAGAACAGTTAATGCATCTTTGCGGGCGCACCCTCTGAGGCTGCCCCAAGCAGAGAATGAAATAAGGCCCGTGACAGGACCCGCTCCTCAGAGCTACTTTATACAATGAAAGCATCGCCTCCAGAGATTGGCCTTTTATGACTCTCTCCCCAGACACGGCTGCTTCTCAGCTCTCCACCTCCCTAATCCTCATTTCAGCCCCTATAAATACATCAATGAAACCCCAGAGACACTCCCACACCCCCTTCCCAGTCAAGAAAAAGGAGACTTAGCCAGCGAAGGGTGGAGGACGTGGGTCCTGCAGCGGCTGGGCAAGGAGGCGGGCGGGCTTGTGGCCAGCCCCAGGCTTGGGAAGCGCAGCCCTGGTTCTCCCGCATGAGTTACCCCCAGGTGAGATAAATGCTTTGCCAAGTGGGGACCTGGACCGCTTTCATCTCAAAGGCAGAGAGGAGCAGGCAGAGCTGGAGCCGCTCTCAGGAATGAAACAGCCACCTTCTAAGACAAGGGGGCTTGTGGCATCCTAATACCCGGTGTGTCTCAGGCTCTGTGATGACCACGGGAAGAATGGGCCCAATATGAGGCCTGTGCGAGCTGGTTTAGGCTCAGTAGGAGCCATTTGGACCCAGCCAGGGGTCAAGCTCAATGTCAGCACTGTGGTTCTTTTTATTTTTTTTTTCTTAATGTACAACAGTAGGTGCTCATGCCTGGAAAACTCAAGTACTCCCTAACTCAAGGGCAATTTGGTTACAGATTCCATGTCAAAGGTCCCCAAAACTCAAGCCACCCACCAGCACTGATCCACGGCCTGTTAGAAACTGGGCCGCACAGCCAGGAATGAGTATCAGGCTAGCACGCAACCCTTCCCTTGTACTTACAGCTGTTCTCCATCGCTCGCGTGACCACCTGAGCCCCACCTTCCGTAAGATCAGTAATGGCATTAGATTCTCACAGGAGCGCGAGCCCTACAGTTCACATGCCAGGGAGCTCGGCTGCCTGCTCCTAGTGAAAAATCTAGTGCCCGATGAGCTGGGGTAGAACTGAGACCTGGATGCTGGTGCCATTCTCCCACCCAGTCCAGGCACAAACTCCCCTCTACAAACCAGTCCTGATGCCCAAGATGTTAGGACTGTTGTTGCATGTCTACTCCCAGGTTTACCTGGAAAGTGTCACTTGTAGTCACTCCCCAAAGAGGGGCCAAGAAGCCAGACAAGAGAAATCAGGGCAGCCAGCAAGGAGACAGAGCCTGGCTGGGGATGAGGTGGGCTCAGGGGACCCGAGGGGACTCTGGGGCTTCTATGTGGCTTCCGAGTATATCCTTCACATCAGGCGCTGCCAGCCTCATGCCATAGGGAGCCAGGCCTCCCAGGATGCTCTCTCCACAGGAAAAGACCTTCATCCTTCCAAGGCAGAAGAACTGGCTGGAGAGAAAGCTACCAACATAGGGAAAGGGCCGTGACCCAGAACGCAGGAGCTGTGAGTCTGCCCCCAAGGGGCTGTGTGACCTTGGTCAGGGTGCTTCTTGCAACCAAGTCCCAACCACTGAGTTCTTGAACAAGTGAAAGGTGGGTACTTCCCACAAGAGGGGTTCACTTGGGTGACGGGAGGGGAGAAAAGTGCCGGGACGCAGAGCACCGAGCCAGGACCTCCTACCCTTCTGTTTTTCTTGTTCTTATTTTTGCAGTAGTAGAGAGTGAACCTACTGCCCTCACACTGACCCGCATTCTCAGCAAGACAGATGGACAGATAGATGATAGACTGATAGACGGACAGATAGATAATCTGAGACAAACCCTTGCTAAATCACTAAGTTGCCCAGGCTGGTCTTTTACTTGGAATCATCCTGCCTCGGCCTCCCAGAGTGCTGGAATTTCAGGTGTACGGCACCACATCGAGCTCTGGCCCATGACTTACATGTTCAATACACTCTTGAGCATCAGCAATGACCTTCCCTGGCATGTGAGAGCAGGCACTGTTTACCCAGCACTTTTCATGTGCAAGGCATTCCTCTAGGCTCTACACACACTTATTCATTTAACCCACACAGCTCAATCTTTTGAGGTAGACAGTACTACTATTCCCGTTTTATAGATGAAGTGAATGAGGCATAAAGCTATTCAGCCACTTGCCCAGAACACACAATCAGTAAGCGATGGCCTAGCAGGGGATGGGACAGAGGCAGGTTGGCTTCCCAGCCTAGAATAATGTCAGTCAACTGTGGCCAGAGGGAATCATAACTCAATAGCTAAAGTGCTTACCCAGGAAGTGTGAGGCCCCAGGTTCGATCCCCCAGCAAGACACACTAGCCAGGCACAGTATTCCACGCCCGTAATCCCAGCACTCAGGAGGCTGAAGCAGGATTGTGTGAGCTCAAGGCCAGCCTGGGCTGCATAGTGAGTTCAGGACCATCCTGGACTACAGAGCAAATCCCTCCCTCAAAATACAATAAAATAAAATAAAATAAAACCTATGGCCTGACAGCCCCCCAGCCAAACCCAGCTGGCCTAGTGTTTTTTAATAAATTAAGTCACCAGGAAAACTGCCACACCCTTTATTGTAAGGCTTTCCAAAAATACCAGCAAAGCCTGCATGGCTAGCAGACCAGAAAGCATGACCTCTCTGGTCCTTTCCACATGGAATTTGCCACCCCGACCTGCAGGATGCACTACCTTGTCCTCAGGTGGCTCTGCCACTCGCTCGGAGACCCCAGATAAGTTGCTTTATGGGTCTCAGTTTCTCTATCTGTAAAATGGGCATGTTGGCATTTGATGAGATGTTGCATGTGCCCTGCATACCTGAGCCAACGCCAAGTGACCGGAAGGGGTCATGGCGCTAACAGCAGAGTCCCGCGCAGCCACAGAGGACAGGGCTCTGCATGGGACAGAGGAGATGGCTTGTCCTGAGTTTCCAGAAGCAGGAGCGTCCCTGACCCCTACAGTCACCTCCCGCCTCCTCCAGGCCCCAGGCGCCCTGGTGTCCACGTGGGGAGCAGCCACCTGCATTGGGGACTTTGAGCGGCCTGTAAACACTCACAGCCATGCAGAGCTCTCGGGCACAGACATTTGTCAAAAATGACACGCCAGTCATCCATGCCAGCGGAGTCCATGACAGATGCGCTCCCTGGCGCCGCCGTCCAGCGACAGAGGATGGATGGGAACTGGCATTTGCGAAGCCGGCCTGGCAGGGCACAGCCTGCAGCAGCCGAGGAGCCTGGTGCCAGCCCACCGCCCTCCCTTCAGACTGGCTCTCCCACCCTCCTGCCACAGGATGTGCCAGACCCAGGGTCTGTCAGCGCTGGTGCATTGTCCCCAATCCTTCTAGGCTTTGGTTGATCTCCAAATAATACTAAAAAATTTGCTAGGCTGTGGAGGTACAGGAAACCAGGACCAGAGAGGTCAGAGTCCTCCCCCGGTGTCACCCAGCAAGTGGCAGAGGAAGGGCCTGATGCCAGATGGTCTGGCTCCAGCCCCCATTGCCCTCTAAGGTGACCATTAGGGGCAAGTCGGAGAGGAATGGTGGCCAGTCCACAGCAGGTGACAGGAAGAAAAGAAAGGACTAGAAATCCGGCCTGCAGCTCAGCTCCTGCCTGTTGAGCACCCACATCTACACCTGGGAGGGGACGGCAGCAGGTGTGGGTCTCGCAGGTCCTGGGCCACCCCAGCCCCACCTCTCTGCTCCCCCGGGAGCCCCAGGCCCTGGCCGCTCTGCCCTCACACAGTCATAGCTTCCAGCCAGTCACTGCAGCCCGGCAGCTCCTGGGCTACCACGTCACAGGTCAAATCTGCCCCCTGCGTCCCCGAGTCCAGTGTGCAGTCCTCTGAGCTTGGGAGAGATGTTTATGTCTAGTAACAGCAAAGGAAAGAAACCAGATAAAACAAATAGGAAGGAGACAGCGCGGAGCTCCCGCGGGGTTTCCCAAGTCTAACCGCGAGGCCCCCGGGGTCTGTCGCACGCACACAGGGGACTGGCCTCTGTCCCTCTCAGAAAGGTCACAGTCTGGGGTCCGGTTCGACCATCACCTGTAGGAGCGTCTTCCATTGGAGGCTCAGTTTCCTCATCTGTAAAAGGGGGCTCACAACAGTACCCACAGCAAGGATTAAACCACAAAAGACACCAAGATAGAGCCACCAGCCCGGAGCGGGGACCCGACGTGAGTCCCTGGTTCTCCGGGGCTCGCTGCAAATGGCCATGGGCTTCCAGGCTGCCCGTTCTCTCCTGACATGCCCTGCACCTTCCTTTCCTCCCTGGCCCTGCTAGCGGCCACACTTACCACTCACAGGTGGGGCAGAGGGGACATGCGAGGAACAGCCCGAAGAGCTGCCGCTCTTCCCGTCAGAGGCCCTGGGGACTGACGCCAGGAGCTGTACTCCAGCTGTACTCCAGCTACACGCTCAGCCCTTGTCTTTTTTGTTTGAGACAGGGGCTTGCGGAGTGGCTAAGTTGCCCAAGCTGGGCTAGAACTTGCCGTCCTCCTGCCTCGGCTGCCCAAAGTGCTGGCATGCCATCTGGCGTGACTGGTCACTCTTACAGTCCAGCCTCCCACCGCACAGGTCTGCCTGCCGCGCCTGACACACCTGGGCTATCTGAGCGCTTGGCAGGCCTGGCCCCCGCCATCACCGGCTGGGAATCCTTCCCACAGCGCCAGTGAGGAAAGCCGTCTACACCGGCCCAACCGGGTGGACAAGGCCAGATCAGCCCGGGATCTGAGGGGACACCCTGTCTGGGACGGGGACCTCTCATGCATTTCTCCACCCGAGGGCTGGACACCGGGAAAACCAGGAGACACGTGGGAAGAGACTTGGGGGACCTTCTTCGGCCTTCTCGGGGGCCCAGGGTGGGGTTCGGCGCGGACTTCTCTGCAGATGCTTCTCGGATAAACACATAAATCAGCATCATCTGTATTCATTAGGCGATGCTCCGTGTTCGGTACGAAATCGCCCACGTTTCGCACGGCTTCCCCCTGCCCCTGATTAATACAAATGACTTCAGTTAATTACGTTTCTCTTCGTGGGAAAATGCGTTCGTCAAAGTGCTGAGACATCAATAAACAGTAAACGCCGGCGTCGCCTGATGCGGGGCGGGACTGGGAAGGGGCCGCTGGGGTGGGGGGAGCGGGTCCCCCGCCCGGGGGTGTCAGTCTGATGGAGTGGGCGCGCTTTATATGTACTAGCAGTGACAACGACATTTTTCTTAGTTAAGCACTCCCGGTCCGATGAGGGAGACGGATGCTATCATTATTAACTATAATGACATCTCCGGCCTGGAGAAGGCGCTTTCCTCCAGGATCGCCGAGGAGGTGACAGTGGAAACCGCATCCGGCCTCAGCAGGGGACCCAACAGCTGGGTGCTCTACCAGCCAGGTCCCCCAAAACCAGGCCCACGATGTGGGGTTGGCAGAAATAAACAGCATCAGGTACAGAGGAAGGAGAGAAACCAGCGAGGCAGAGCAGAAGGCCTTGGTGCAGCCCCGGAGCCCGGAGAAAGCTCTGCAGCCAGGCAGCCCACCTGCCTCTGCGGGGCAGTGACAGGACGAGGGTTCAGAGAGGGCAAGGCGTCTGCCTGAGGGCACGCAGCATGTCAACGGCAAAGCCAACAGGGCCCCCCGGACTCCTGACATCCAGCACTTAGGCGGGGGCGATGGCAGGAGCCGGGGTGGGAGCTCCAGGTGACTTCCGGGGAGTCAGGGCCACAGGGACGTCGCTGGGTCTGTGACTGTGTCCTGCACATCTGGGATGCCCCACGCTGCTGTCTGTGGGGGTTCCAGTTTCCTGAAGCAAATCCTGGGGGCTGGGGATCTACATGAAGGTGGCCAGGAGACACTCGGCCATGTGGAGAAGGGGACAGGGAAGGAGAAAAGCCGAACCACGCAAAATCCTTCCAGGGGCTCTCTCTGTCCAGTGCCAGGCAGGAAGTGAGCCGCCCTGGCCTCACCCGCCCCAGACTGCCGCTGTCTCCCACAGAACAGCGGAACTCCAGAGTATGGAAGCCCAAAGAGGGGGTTGGGTGGGTGCCCCAGGGAACCCATGCTGTGTTGACAGCAGGTGCCAGTGACCCTGGAAGTGGACCATGAGGACGTGGGTGCCAGCCTCCCTCTACTACCACTGGTTCATAAGAAACATATCCTCCAAGTGCCCTGTGGCAGGGGCAAGGGGAAGGGCACTGTGGGAATCCAGGTGCGGCCTTCTGCGCTGTTAGGAGGTGGGGCCTGATGGGGCGGGGCCTGGCAGGAGGGTGTGGTCTAGTGTGGGGCGTAGACGAGGGTGGGGGCGTGGCCTGGAAGGGCACAGCTTCCTTCCCAGCCCCACCCTTCTGTCTGCTTCCTGCTGACATACAGTGAACAGCTGTCCCCCTCTGGACTTTCCAACCGTGTGCGGACAGAGACTTCTGAAACTGGGAGCTGAAAGGAACGTCTTTAAAGTGTATCATGTCTGGTGGCGAGAAAGTGATGAAAATGGCCCCCAGCCCCAGCCTCTGGGAGCTCCCTGCTCTTCACGTGCATGTGGCAGAAACCCTTCATCCGCTTTTCCATCGGCCATCTCCGTTTGTTCATCTTCTTATGTGTCTCCCCAAAGATACTCCAAGTAGTTCAAAGGCAAAAGCCAGCATCGTTTAAGCCCTCAGCCATATTTATCAAGTGCCTACTGTGTGCTGGCACCACTCAGGAGCCAGGGAACCAGCACCAAAGATGGAGAAAGCCCTGTCCTCGGGTGCTTGCAATTTGGGAGTGACTGATAATAAGGAAACATACAATAACTTCAAGCAGTGCTAAGGGGTTGAAAGATAAAGTAGGGTAAGAGGGAGGCTATGGGAAGGAGGTACTCCTGGGACGTTTGGGCAGAAGCTTGCCTAAAATAAAGGAGAGTGCCTGGCAAGAATCCGGCAGAAGAGCATTCAATCGGCCGGCATGTCGATGCAAAGGCCCGGTGGACTAACAAGGGGCAGGTGTGACCCACAGCTCAAGGAGGCAGTGCCAAGACGCAATGGATGCAGGCAAAGGACAGCGGGACTGTGTAGCACTGTATCTTTAAGCCACACTTGTTCCAAGTAAAAAGGGACTCTAAGCAAAGTAGCTGAGTAGCTGGACCGGTGGATGGATGGATAAAATGGCTGTGGATGGCTGGATGGGTGGGTGGGTATAGTAGATAGACAGGAATAATGACCCACTAATGGATGCAGGAAGAAGAAAATTAAGCAACATCCTTGTGAAGAAGAGTGTGCCGTGCCAATGTGCATGCAAACCCAGTCTCCACAGAAAAAGCAAATGCTGGACCCAAAGTACCTATGAGTAGCTGCTGAACTGAAGGAGCGGTTGAAGGGGGACTGTCCCTCTGCACACCACAGCCAATGAGAGCTGCAGAACACGCACATCCTCATCCTTCCTTCTTCACGTTCCTTGCAGAGACCCCTATCCAATAACACAGCTTAAACCCCCACCCTTCCCCCATCAGTTAACCTTTGATGGCTGGAGGCCAGCAAATCTTCCACAGGATGAGTGACCACACTCATTCATCATTTTTAAATACACGTCCTTTAGTTAATGCCTTGTCACAACAGCCCTTTCGCGAAGACTTAGGGGGAAAGGAGGGGTACGAAGGGGCGCACGTTTGGTGCCCTTCAGCACCTCCCCACTGCCACAGGTGCCAAGGAACAAGAGAGCACACCTCAGCGAACAGCCTCAGTTTCTCCAGCCGTCAGTTCCCTCATCTGTCCCTCTGCCGCCTATAACACAGTGTGGGATGTGACACCTAAAGTCCCTTCTGCTGCTCCCCCGACAGGGACTAGCTCCCAGCATCCTCCAGGCAGCGTCATTGGAACTTGAACAACCTCCCCACATTTAGCAAAAGCAAAATACTCGAGGATGGATACAGAGGTATTTTGTTTAACTCACAGAGTGTTTGAAACGTCCTTTTTCATCTGTTGTGTGACAATGCAGAAAAGAACCTGGATTTTAACCTCTTTTTTTTTTTTGGAGGGTTACAGGCCTGCACAACCAGGCCCAGATCAAAGCTTCTCTGATGTCAGCTCACAGTCCTGCACATCAACTGGCATGGGTGGAGCTGAGAGGTGGCTGTGCTCTCTCTCCAAACTGCCACTGTCCCTACCCAAGGACAGGAACCAAGTGTCACTTATCCAATGCCTGGTGCTCTGCTATTTCCCCAGCAGGGCTGCATGCTTCTGTCAGAACTGGGGAAATGGAACCAGAACCACTGGGACAGATCAGTGAGAAGCAATGTGAGTCAGTGTAATTTCTAACACAAGTCAAAATTAACCATAGAGTTTCATATGTAAAGAGCACGTGTTCTGAAATAAGACAGCCCAAACAGGTCCCTATGAAACTGCAGCTCTCCCTTCCCTTTTTGCTCTCCTACCTTTGAGAGTTTGAGTCTCAGATGCCTACCTGGAGATCTCTGGTTGAAAGTATACAGCAGGTCTCCAATAATGGCTGCTCCCCCCCCCCCTTCAAAAAAAAAAAAAAAACCACACACACACAATGGACCTATGCCTTCAAGGTCCTGCCCAGGGATAACCCTGAATACCCTAAGTCCCCAGGACGCTGAGAAGCCCAGCAAGGTCCAAGCAACGAACCAGAACTGAAACATTCTGTCTCCTCCTGTTTCTGAGCTGCCGGAAACAAGTAGTGTGGAGACAATGATTAAAAAGCCATGAAGTGGCCTGATTAGTCACTTTCTTGTTGCTAGGACACTCAACTCCCACAATTTAAGGGAGGAAGCTTAATTTGAGCTTGTTATTTCAGAGGTCTCGGTCCATTCATGGGCAGCTGGCAATGGTGGCATGGCGGGAGGGCCTGGTGGAGAACAGCTGCTCACAGCCTCTCGACAGGAAGGAGACGGCACTGGGGAGAAGCCAGGGCAGGAAGACACCCTTCCAAGCCACACCTTCAGGGATCTGCCCCTCCCAGCTGGCTCCACCCCCTAACAGCGCATGAAAGCCACAGATAATCCACAAGAGCCGGATAACTCCCACCGTCCAATCACCTTCCAGATGCATAATGCTTTTGTTAGACGTTCTAAACCACAACACGGCCCCGTCGGGATGCTGTGTTTGTCCAGTTTGCAAAGCATTCGTGATGGGCGTGGTGGCACAAGCCTATCATCTCAGGACTCCTGGAGGCTGAGGCATGAAGATCACAAATCAAGCCCAACCTGGGAAATTGAGCGATCCAGTGAGACCCTGGCTCAAAGTCCAAAAGCAAAACGAAAATGGGGCTGGGGATAGTGCCGCACATAAAAACATCTGTTTAATATTTACTTGCTAGGGGCTGGAAGAATGGCTCAGTAGTTAAAGCGCTTGCCTAGCAAGCACTAAGTCAACTGCCAAGTACCCAAACTCGATTCCGCAGCACCACAAAAGCCAGGCATGGTGGCGCACACCTACAATCCCAGAACTCAGGAGGCTGAGGCCGGAGGATTGCCATGAGTTTGAGGTCAGCCTGCTCTTCCTAGTGAGTTCAGGACCAGCCTAGGCTACAGAGTGAGACCCTGTCTCAAAAAGAAAAAAAAATTTTTTTACATGCTAAAGAGGTGTCAAGGCTCCAGTATAACCACACACTGTGGGCACAATGTCACACCATTGGCAGGATTCCCTACTCCAGGAAGTGTCCAGCCTGGCAGGGAGACAGCCGAGCTCACGCTTCCGCGGCGTCTGCCACAACCCGGGTGCTTTGCACAGAGAGACTCATGTGCTCTTCCCTGTAACTCCACAAGGTGACTCCATTATCCCATTTCCCAGACGAGGAAGCTGAGGCAGCAGAAGTGAAGCGGCTTGTTGAGATCAGTGGTGAGGCCTGATTCACAGCAGCATGCTCTTCGAGGTGGGCTTTTCTGACCAAAAATTAGGAAACCACAGACACCACCAGTGAAGATTCCCAGGGCCCAGTCCACATGACCAAGCGGCCCCACCCCACGGCCCTGGCGGCTCTTTGCTCTGTACCCTAAACTCGCAAGCAGACTGGTAGCCATGAGGATGGTCTGAGGATGCTCAGCTGAGCCCGGAGATTTGCAGGTCCCGAGGCGATTCACAGCTCCCATGGGAAGTTCTCAACACAGCACCAGAAATCAATGCCGGAGCACAGCAGTACTGAACTGGCAGCTTACCCCTGCCGCCCTGGAGGAAGAGACATCACATCGGAGGGGCACAAGGTGTTCCAGTTCTGTCCCCTCCAGCCCTTCCCTGTCCCTCCCGCAGGGACTCCTATCACTCCTGTCAAACACGTTTGAGATGTTACACTGTTTTTTATTGGACGCTCTTTGTCGCTGCGTCCGTAAGGATGTGCAGGACTGGAGGTGCCCAGGGCGTTCAGCTCCTCCCCCACCGCTGCCTAGCCCTCCCGAGCGCGCCCAGGACAACTGGGAGAGCAACAGAGAGCACTGTGGTCCCTAGCTGTGGAAACTGAGACCCAAGAGGCAGGACCAGCACGCCCCTGCATCCTCAGCGTCCCCCGGTGTCTCTGATATGGGAAGAAACACTGAGTGGCCCTGAGCTTCAGGCTGCCCGGTTCCCCTGTCCAATGCCTAGATCCTGTTGACGTGAGGACTCAACGACACTGGCTGACCTCGCAGCAACTCCATTTTCTCATTTGCCAAATGAGAGTGACCGTAAAAGCACCCGCTCCGGCCAAGCCGTCCGAGGAGCCAATGAAGTCAGAAAAACCACTGGAACTGCGCCTCACATGCCGTGTGCTGATGTGGTTTGGATCTGGAATGTCCCCAAATGCTTCATGGATTTGGATGTTGTGAAAGAGCGATGGAGTCATGTGACTCTTGAAGAGCCAACGTCAACTTGAGGGGATCAGGAACCATGCCTGGATTGGGAATGGAGAACTGGCCTGGATTCAAATGTGAGTGATTTGTGGGCTGGCCAATGAGGGAAGAGCACTTACCCGGATGTGGGCGGGCCAACTGAAACTCCAAAGATATAAAAGGAAGGAAGAAGGAAGCTTGTCACTCCAGCTCTCGCACATGCAGGCCACCATCTTGGACTATCTCTGTCCTCAAATTTGTAAGTCTTCTGAATAGATCCTTCTTGTTATAATTTCTGTAAATTCTGCCTTTTGAAAAAAAACCCAAACTAATACAGTGAGATCCCAGGATAGATAGATCTTTAGAGACAGAGAGCAGACGAGGTTGCTGGGCTGTGGGTGAGGGCAAGACCTAGAAAGAGACGGTGATGTTTAAGGGCAGGAGGCTTCTCTGGGAAAGGGGCGGGTGGTGACACTGTCACAAAATCCATTCCGGTCACAGCTACACAACTGTGAACAGAGTTTTGAAAGACCGATCTGCACATTCTAAATGATAACCTGTATGGAGACGTGAGGAACATCTCAATAAAGCTGGAACTTTTTCTAGTCACCCATGCCCACACCCTACCCATACATGCTGTTCCCTAATTGAGTTCAGAAATGACAGCCAGTCAGGACCCCAGAAGGTGAGAATGATTCCCAGCCGCTAAATCTGAAGGGACCCAGGAGGTGGGGAAGGAGAATTTGATCCAAAATGCAATATCTGCAAAAGAGACAGGAAGCAGGTGCAGGAGGCAGGGTGGAGGGTTTTTCTAAGATCACGATGAGACACTAATCCTCTCTCTCTCTCGGAGGACATTGTCCTCTGGAGGATATGATTATGAAGGCTGATCAAACGATACAGTGAATCTTCAAATTTTTTATAATGTATTACAATAAGACACCTTGACATTAGCCCCTCATAATATCCCCCCTCACTTCAAACACACAGTCTGCAGCTCTGGAAGTCCTCTCTCCTGGGGGTCTTTGCGAGGGGTGATTAGAAATACAGTGAACACCGCTGTGAGTGTCATCCTACAGAAAAGCAGGCTCGTAAAAAGACAGAGATACATGTATACCCATGTTCATAGCAGCACAAATAACAACAGTTAAAATGTGAAAGACACCAAAATACCCATCAGCAGACCAATGGATGTGCAAATGGTGGTATTTATACACAATGGAATACTATGCATCTATAAAGTCAGATAGGTTGGAGGCTTTTGTAGGCAAATGGAGGCAACTTGAGACCATCATGTTTAGTGAAGTGAGTCAGAAGCTGAAGGTGAAATATGGAATGGTTTCTCTGATATGAGAAACCCAGATCTCAATTATTTCATAGAACTTAATGTGAGGAATAATGGGAACTGGAAGGAAGGGGGAGGGTCAAAAAGAGAAAAGGGACGGATTTGTAACTTTGCCACGATATGTATCTGCACAAAATACTCAAATTCAATGTAAACTTTATGTTTTGCATTTGTACATATCAATAAAATGGGGAGAGGGGGAATGAAAGAAAAGAAAGATGTCCGCTTGTCCTCACGCACTTTGGTTATTGGGTTTGGCACTGTAGACCTCTGGCTCTTCCTTAAAGTCACTGTGACCAGAAAAGGGAAATATTTTAAATGGATTCAGGACAGCCACACCAGTGCAACTAAACACACGAAATAGAACCACTTCAGCAAGGAGCAGGAGTGACGGGATGAGTGTATTCAAAGTGAGGGGGAGGACTCCAGGGGGATTCACACAATGTGTCTTTTACTGTAATCAATTATTTAAATTTAAATATTCAGGATATTTTTCAGTCATACCTCATACTCTGTCACCACGTGCCTCTCCGCTGAGCCCAGAGATGGCAACACACTGCTTCTCAACCAGCCCTGAAGGAAGCCAGCGATAGCTACCCTCTAGGAAGTGGTACGTGCTGTAAGGCAACAGACTGGCCATGCCTGACCTAGGACAACGGCCCCCAAAGAGCACTTGGTAAAAGTTTTGCAGTCAAGTCCATGGGCAGAGAGGAAGCCATCACTAATCAATTCCTGTTCCTGACGCTGAAATTCCTCTAAAGCTAGGGTGTGCCTGTGTCTGCTGGCCAGAGTTCATTCTGCCTTTGAGTCACTAAGTCTATTAGGAAGATTATATTGATTTGAGATCTGCCTCACCAGAGCTCCCTCTCTCCTTGCCCTAATCCTGTGTAATCCTCGGAACCCCAGGGATTTAGTCAGCAGGCAGGCTCCTGCAGCCTCTCTGGGCCCAAGTACCTCAACTCTCATGGGCCAGGCGCCAAGGCGCTCATCAGGCTAATGGGGAGACCAGCAAGATAAGCCACTTACACTCCAGTAGGAGCTGAGTCCTTCCATTGTTTTTCCTGCCATAGTGGATTCCAGCAGGAAGGGAGTGGCTATGCATATTGCAATATGCAAATCGTGCAGACTGAGATCCCCTCTGGGGTGGTGTTCAACAGGGGCGTCAATAGGCCCAGGAGCGGCAGGGGTCCAGGAGAAAGAACTTACAGAATTCCTAGGGATCAGGAACCAAACTGAAAGTGCCACAGACTCCCCAGCAAAGAGCGTGAACACAGGCAACATTAGCAGAAAGAGAAACACGTGGTCAATAAAGGGCAAAATTCCACCTCCTGAGCCCTCCACAAAGGCAAAACAAAACAGTGGAATTTTGATTTTAATCTATAGTACAAAGAATTAGGCAAAATATAATGATCAGTGGTGGGAAAAAGGCAGCCACACCCACTCAGCTGCTCCCTTCTGGGAGGGTTAGACATCACAAGTGGAAAAAAAATTAAATATTCACCAGGAAAGAAGTGGTCACAAAAATGATAAACCAGGCCCAGCCAGGGGCACTGGCCTGAGTTCAAGCCCAATCCCGACAACTCAAGGGCTTAGCAAGACCCTGTCTCAGAAATTTAAAAAAATTAATAATAATAAATTTTTAAAAACTTTTTTAAAGGGCTGGAAGCTCAGTGTGAAGGCCCTGAACTCTATTCCAGCTACCACTAAGTTAAATAAATAAATAAAGTGCTGATTTTCCAAAGAAGACTTTGAAATACAATCAATCATGCACCACAGGATGAAATTTCAGTCAGGGACAGTATATAAGATCTGGCCCCGTGAGATGACGTGGCCCAGTGGCACCGTGGCCTCCTAGCCCGTGTAAGGACACGATGCTGTTGGTCCAATAGCAAACTGCTTAACAACACATATTTAGACCGTATTTCCATCATGAAATGACTCGTGACTCTAGCTGTGTGTCATGTAAAAATGTTTCTGATACACACTTTTAAAAAATCAGGGTCCAAAATCAAGACGTACGTGGTTTCTCATCATGTGCACTTTCCACCAATTTGCAGAGGCATGGGACCAAAAGGACGCAGAGACCACAGATCCCTCCCAGTCATAGTCATCCAACCGTGGAGTCAGCCATTACCTATAGCTCTTTATTATTTCTTAAATGTTCTAAGTTCCTTCCAACGATTGTGTGTTGTCTGTTTTTAGAGGGGAAAAAATTTTTACTATTAATAAAAGGAAGCTTTCAAAAATCTTTAGATTACTCTGGCTCCTTCCGTTACCAGCTGAGTCTTTAGAGGCGTCTTTCGTAAAGAAGGACAATTGTACCTAACCTGCTTCACGGAATTGCTCTGAAGATAAAAAAAAATAATAATAAATGTAAGTGACATGTTTTGTAAATTGTGAGGCACTGTTCAAATGCCGGCTGTTGTTAACATTATAGCACAGAATTAACTCCAACAATCGGGGAGACACGAAATCCACAGTAAGGTAACTCAGTCTTTGACATAGGAACTAGAAAAATACAAGAACAAGCTAAGAATTGGAAGCTGTAAAAAGTCCACAGGAATCCTGGAGGGACCTTCCCCAGCGCCGCACAGGAAGCCTAGGGAAAATGCTTAACAAGAAGCCGACAGAAATTTACAAGGCAGCCAGATGTTAACAGCAGTGCTGGGCTAACAAGCCCCACGCGATGTTCTGTCTTCATTTAAAAAAAAAAAAAAATCTTCTTAAAACTGAGAAATGTTCAATTCAGGAGGACGGCGGAGTGGGCTCAAGGTGACAAGAGGAGACGATTTAGGCCAGAATTTACTGGAGAAGCATCTTGCAGGGAACTGACTCCAAAAATAAAAATTAGTACCCTAAGACAGAAAAGTCAGGTGGAGAAAGGGCTCTCTGCACAAGCACTTCTTGCTGGATTCAAAGCTGGTGCGTCTTGGGATGCAATTAACTGCACCAGATGCCCTTTAACCCCACCACTCCATCCTGAAACTTCTCAGACAGATGTTTATGGTATAAAGGTATTAACCAAAACTGTTTCAGTAGAAGGAAGCCTTGGAAACGAGGTCCTGGGAAATGCCAAGGCCCCAGCAAAAGGACTCAATTCGGCCTTGCACATGAAGGCGCCTGGAGCTGCCTGCTGCTAGTGCCTGCAGCTAGTGCTGGTGGAAGTTGGCCACGCCCTCTCCTGGAATCTAGTTCTCAACAGCTTCCGCTTCCGGTCTGCCTTTGGCTTCTGCTTCCGGCCTTTCTGCAGCTCTTCTTCCGGCTGCCTTTTGCCCCTAGCTCTGCACAGGATCATCCCTTTCTCATCTCCTTTTCTCCCGTTGCAGCTCTCACTGTCAAATCCTGTTCTCCACCGGGAACTTTTCTTCCTTCCACACTGTCCCTCCAGTCACTTGGCACATTCAGCTCGCTGTCACCCTCCAAGGAGACCATAAGCCCAGCTCATCCTCTTAAAACAAGAAGTAAACCGTGGTCCCTAGGAGCCTCACCTGGCCATGCTCTGCTGGAAATATTGCCTTGATCTCTTTTTTCTCTTCTCAAACCAAACTGATCAGGTTGCAAATTCTATTAACACACAATTCCATATATTTTTGGATCATCCCAGGCCCTTCTGCCTGGCTGCCCCTCATGCCAGGTGTGTGGGAGCTACTGTGGCAGACCCTGCAAGTCTGATTCTCGCAGCCTCTCTTTTCTCGGGTCCCCTCTAAAGGTCACCGTCAAATGGAGCCTCCCAAGATGACACCCCCCCCCCTCACTTGTCTTCTCCTAGCTGAGGCTTTCAATGACCACTTTGTGCCTTTTCAATGAACAAGATACTTTGCGTGGCCTTCAAGGCTCTAGCTAAAGCTGGACTGATGAGAATGGCTTGGTCAATCCAACTGGAGGGCTAGCCAATATGGTGGCCAAGATTAGACCTCCGGCAAGGCACTAAGTATACTAGTCAGTGGCTAGGGGCTGGCTGAGCCTGGGCAGGCTTGTTGCTGGTCCTAAAAACCAAGACAAGGTTGGAGGAAAATTTTAATTGTCAACATTTGAGCATAAACAGGGGGAAAAAAAGTGAATCTTGCCAAAGGGGTCATTCTGAAAATGGGGAGAACAGAGAAAAGAGGCAGGAGAGGGAGCTGTCAAAACAAGGATGAGGCAGGCAGAAGGTAGAATTGGGGGCTAAAAAGCCCCTCACAGGAACGGGTCCAAAGTATACATGAGATGCCAACAGCATTCTGAGAGGCTGAGGCAGGAGGATACTAGGTGGGAGTCCAGCCTAGACAACTGGGCAACTTAATAATTTCACATGACCATTTCTCAAAATTATATATGAGGTGGGCTGGGAATGTACCTCAATGGAAAGGCCCTTGGTTCAATCCCTAGTATTTATAAAAGGGAAAATTTTAATATCAAAAGGTGAATAAGAAGCTAAAGAGAGCCAAAGAAGATGCCACTGGGGATGGAGACACCCCAAGGCTGACTTCACAGGGCACTGGCTCCCCACACATCTTTCATCTGCTCCACACATGTAAGTCTGGCAGCTGCTGCTGTCAAGAGTGCAGCTTCTGGAAAATCACCCAAATTTTCCTGGATTGGATCCATTCCTCAGCCACACGAGCCCACCCTCCAAGCTCACTATATTGTCCTAATGAGGCGGCTGTAACAAGGCACTAGGCAGCTTCTACACAACAGGATCTATAGGTCATAATCCTGGAGGCTGGGAAGTCTAAGATTAAGGCCCCTGCAGAGCTGGTGTCCAGCGAGGGCCTGTTTTGCAACATGACACTTTTTGGTGCATCTTCTTTTAGCAAAAGGAACAAACAGGATCCTCCGCAGCCCTTTATAGGGACACTAATCCATCATGAAGCTCCATCCTCAGGAACCTGTCACTCCCCCAAATGCCCCACCACTAAATATCATCCCTTGGAAATTAGGTTTAATACACGTTGTTGTGGTTTGGATCTGGAATGTCCCCCCAAAGCCTCATGTATTTGAATGTTATGGATTGTCTATGGAACCATGTGCTAATGGGAGATTGGGGCCTAGTCTGGAGAGGTGGGTTACAGGCATGTAGATTGGGTTACAGGCATGCAGTAGAGCTTGCCACACTTCCCACCCCTGGATCCAGGAGGGGCTGGTCACTGGGATGAGACCTGGAAGGACATATAAGCTGCTTCCTGCCTTCCTTGGAGAACGAGTCCCAACCTGCCGTGACTCGGCTTCCTGTGTGTGATGTCGTGAGAAGCTGCCTCCCCCTCTGCCTCCGCCATGTGCTTCTACTGCTGCCGGTTGCCCCTGAGTTGACTGCGACCTTCTGAAACTGTGAGCTAAAATAAACCTTTCGGGTATTGAGTCACAACAACAAAAAGGTAACTAAGAAATGCAACTTAGTTATTTTCTTGTTGCTGAAACAGAATACCTGACACCCACAACTGGAGAGAGGGAAAGTCAATTTCAGTTCACAGTTTCAGTAGATTTCAGTCCACTCATGGGCAGACAGAGAACAGCTGCACTTGGGATGGCAAGGGGAAGGAGCAGGGCTTGGGGGGCAGCTGGGGCAAGAGTATACCCTTCCAGGCCACACCCTCAGTGACCCATCACACTCTCAGTGATTTGCCCCTCCCAACCAGGCCCCGCCTCCTAAGGGCATATGAAATCCACATATGCACAACATCCAAATGCATGAGGACTTTGATGGGACATTCCTGATCCAAACCATAATGATACATCAGTCTGGGTTGGGGGGAGATAAACATTCAGACCATAGCTGCACATCCCCCTCTGACTACCCCCACTACCGTGCCCCAGCCTAGAATGTTCCCAACCTAATGCCATCTAACGCCTATCCAAGCTACCTGATCCGTGCCTACTCCCAACCTTCTCCTTTCGGAGCCCCAAGAAGGAAAGAACGAAGACAAATCAAAGGCCTCCTGGAACCTGACCCGTGCTACTCCTCTGGTGGTGATATTTGTTTACGGCTTCCTCTCTGAGGTCCCAGCCTCTTTTATTGCTGGGATGCCCATGTGGCCCAGCTGATGACTAATAACAAATGAGCTCAAAACTTAGGCGGGAAAGGGTGCTTCTGAAATGAATTTTACTTTTTCAAAAAAAAAAAAGGAGGGACTGAAACAACTGCTGTCTTTCCTTTCTACTTGTGCCTCAAAAATGGAATTAGAGCTGTAGCAGTCATTTTGTGATCATAAGACCAGCCAAAGATGAGATATCACCTGTTTAAAGTGGACCTAGAGACCCAGGTCCCTAAAGACATTGTTAAGCAGGGAAGTCAGTATCAATAGTTATCTATCTCCAAACTGCTAGCTTAAAAAGTACAGCCTTAATCTGCTTTTTGCTAACATTTTTACTTGCAGCTGAAAGCATTCCAAACCCAACCATCCCCCTAACCAAGCTCTGGGCTCTGTGACGGCAGGAACGCAGCCTGTACACTAGTGTTTCTTCCCGTAGCAATTATTACAGAGCCTAACCTGTACCCAGCCTTAATAACCATTTGCCAGCAGATGGGAAAAGACAGGAGGGAGTTTCTCACCCCACAAAGTACCTATCGAAGCAGACGAGACACGAGTATCAGCTGGAATCGTGGAAAGGAAATGAGATGTTCTCCACCTAAATGACAACTGAGATGGAAATAAACCCTGCCGACCAGATGGCATCCACCCAAGAGCTGCAAGGCGTGCAACTGCAGAAATGCCAGCCAAAACGTGGGATGGGTTTCAGGAAAGGCCTGGAGTCCCCAGAGCTTGGATGGGGGCCGAGTCCTTCCCACCAACCAAATGGCCCTGGGAGGAGCCTTGGAAGGAAAGGGCAGTGAGTCTGGTGGCCAACCACTGGGTCTTCATGCAGGGGGACCAGCAAGGCCAACTTGCAGTGTTCCTTGAAAGCAAAAGACCCAATGGAGAAGGGAATAGGATGGCACCCATGGACCAGGATGCACTTAGAATTTCCAATCTCTGGTGGGGTTTGAAAGCAGACGCTCATAATCTGCCATCTGCCCAGGGGTCTGGGAGGCTGCAAGCTGGCTGTGGACAGCAGAGGCCCAGGTCCTAACAGGGCTCACCGATGGGGACCTGTCACCCATGGACATGAACGGCTCTGGCAGCTGTCTTCAGTGGCAACCCATCCCCTCCCTACAAACCCAGCACAAAGCTCAGATGACATGGTCAGTTGCCAGATCAAACATCAGCTTGCTGGTCACGCTGGAACCTCAGAGAAGCAAGATCCAATTTTGAGACCTGTATGTAGTGACCAAAATCCACAGGGACTGTTTGAATTTTTTTTTATGTACTACAGTAAGACACATATGGCCATGAATCCTAAAATCCTTCCCCTCACTCCAAGCATGCTTGTCCCACCAATTCTTGCTGCCTTGGGAGGCAGCTCTGGAAGTCCTCTTTCCTAAGCGTCTTCAGGAGGCATGATCAAAAATTTGGTGATGAGAGCCACCAAGTAACATCCAATAGAAAGGAGTCTTGCAAAAATGGGATGGAGTATCCTCAATCACATAATTCACCAATACCGTGTGACTTCTGGCTCTTCCTCAAAGTTAAAACGACCACAGAAGGGCAACATTTTGAGCTGATTCAGGACATTGAGGCAGCCACAACAGCACAACTAGTGTGTCTGTGTCTGTGTGTGTCTGTGTATGGGAGACCTTACATGTGCTGGCAAGTCCTGTGGCCCAGAGCTACACCTCCAGCCCCTCGGTTTTAGAACACCGCCATCCCGGGGGTTGTTCAAAGCCTGGAAGTGGGTTATGGACAATTCTCTGTCTCCACTGCTAGATTCTCTTCCTTCTTCCCCCTGTTGGTGCCATTTCACGCTATTTCTGTCTCTCCTTCAGTCACCTTGAAGGAATTCCCCTACAGAATTGGGAATCTCAGAACAGAGCTGGGGCATAGGTTGGCAGTTAGAGTGCTTGCCTAACAAGCGCAAGGCCCTGAGTTCGATTCCCAGCACCACATAAGCCAGGTGTGGTGGCACATGCCTCTCATCCCAGCACTCATGAGACCGAGGCAGGAGGATTGCCTTGAGTCCAAGGCCAGCCTGGGCTCCATAGTGAGTTCAGGACCAGCCTAGGCTGTAGAGCAAGACCCTGTTTCCAAAAAAATAAAAAGGTGGGGGGAGAGGGAGTCCACTTCCTGCTGGTTGCCATCTCTCTAGCCCCTCCCACAGGAGGATGTTCAATAAGTAACTGCTGGATTAATATAAACCTTATCTTTTCTTTTTCCTCTGTGGTACTGGGAGCTAAACCCAAGGCCTTCACACTGAGCTACATCTCTAGCCCTTTATATGTTTTTGAGACAGGGTCTCGCTAAGTCACTAAGTTGCCCAGGCGGGGCTTGAACTTTCTGTCATCCTGCCTCAGCCTCCCGGAGTGCTGAAGAGACAGCACCGTGCCACCAGGCCCAGCTCTGGTACAGAAAAGAGCTCAGGAGAGAGACAAAAATGAAAAGAGAAGCAGCGAAGGGCTTGGCCGGTGTGCCGGTGCCTGCGCTGTGGGCTGTTCACTGGATAACATGCTCAGCACGAAGGTCTCCTTCCTCCCCTGGTTTCCAGCTGTGGCAGCTGCCCTCCCGCAGGGACAGGTGGCATGTCAGTGACTGCCAGGTGACACTGATGCAAGTGTAACATCATTGGGACCATCAGCAGTCTGATTGCTGAGGTTGGCAGCACCCAGAGACCCCAGGTTACCAAGAGGCACAGCAAGAGGTACGGCAGGAATGCCAATGCTGGCAAGGAGTTATGGGACGGGAGCTGCAAACATGGTCGCCCTTTCATCCCCTTCCCATGAGCCTCTCTCACGGCCGTGCCTCTGAACCTGCTTTCCTGAACACAGCGTATCATCACATGCATGACTTCTGTGTCTTTGCCAGTGTGTTTTAAACAATTTTAAATACTAATTTCTTTTGGCAAAGGGTGATGTATCCATCTGCATAAAATCCAAAAGATATTGAAGCAGAACCCAAAGAATCTCTTCCAGACCCCTCCCGCAGAATCCTTGTCCCCAGTCCCAACCACTGTTACCATGAGACAGAAAGGTGTTTAGCCAAAAGGGACCAGGAATATAGAAGATTTGTGTCACCCTTACCTGGGCCATTGGTGCAGACCTGTCACCCCGGAACTCTGGGAGGCTGAGGTAGGTGGGTTGCAAGTTTGAGCCCAGCCTGAGCAACTTACTGACTTAGTGGGACTTTGTTTCAAAATTTAAAAAAAAAAAATTTAGTGGGCTGAGTATGTAGCAGTAGCTCTGACAGAGCCTACTTTGCAAAACCCACTGTCTCCTGGGCCCCTCTTCCCAGGAAGCACCCTGTCTTTCCAGGTCTCAGCGTGGTCCGGGGCCATGCCAGGCACTTGGCATCTGAGGTCAGCCAACACCATGTGGACACTTAACTCTCCAGTCACTGCTCCAAGTGCATGTCCTCAACCAACTGTCACCAGGTCTGGCTCTGGGTGACTTCTGGCTATTTCCCAAAACCAATATGACCACAAAAGACCAGTGGTCTGAGTCGATTCAGGACATCAATGCAGCCATGATGGCCCAACTACAGACACTCATGAGAGAAGACATCCAGGACCGCCTCAGAAGCCAGAAAGAGCAATGGGAGGTGTCTGGAGCAAGGGGGAGTTTTTAGGAAGATTTGTGGCGATGTGTCTTCTACCAAGACCTTGACATCCACCTCCTCCAGCAAGTGCTGCTCTCAGTTTACACATGAGTCACAGAGTTTTTGGTAACTCACCCAAGAGTCACAGCTAAGTGGCAGAACCAGGGACTCAAACACAGTGGGCCCAGAATCCAAGAAATTAGACGAAGCACATACTGTGGCTTCTGTGAGGGGCACTCAGTGTGTGTGTGTGTGTGTGTGTGTGTGTGTGTGTGTGAAAGAGAGAGAGAGAGATAGAAGGAAGAAAAAGAAAATAAGGGAAGGATGGGAAGAGAAAGAGGAGAAGATAATACAGGAGAGGCGTGGCGGGGGGGTCACTGGATGCAGGATACAGGACTCTCCCCAGAGGCCAAAGACTGGGCAGACTCTCAAGTGACCAAAATAAGCCAGTGCCCCGCCTCTGGGAGAACTCAGGTCTGTGAGAGGCCTACAGACTTGTGTGCTTTGGTGGGGTGTGTGTGTGGCAAGGGGTGATTTCAGGTTGAAGGACTTAGCCAGGGAGTTGTGGGTTGACAGTAATGGCACATAGAGCACCTCCTCCCCTCTGGGGACACCTGTCATGCAGAGCAAATGCTTCTGTCAGCCGGATGGACCCTCACTCTGCACGATGCTAGGAAAAACACTGGCAAGTCACCAATCTTTGGGGTTGCCTTCTGCTGTAGGACATACAGGCCCTCCATACACATTTCCGCTAATACATTTGTTTCCCAGGCAAGGCACATTGCAATCGATTAGATTTCACGGTTGATTAGGTCTCATGATCACAGACACTTAGCTCTGCTCTGCATGAATCGATCTCATCAGCTTGCCTCTCCCACAACAACCACAAGCTCAGAAAAGGGGCGGACGTTCCCTCCGCTCACCTGTGGCACCTCATCCCCAGCCTGTCACTGTCCTCAGCACCCAAGTGGGTGCTTTTTGTAGTCAATTCTTCCCTAGAACACGATGCCTGACACCCACAATTTAGAGGAGGAGAGTTTTTGCATAAGCTCACAGTTTCAGAGGTCTTAGTCCATACACGGCTAGCTCCAAGGCAGATCAGCAGTGGCGGAAGGGTCTGGGGTTGAGGACAGCTGCTCACTGCACAGTGGCCAGGAAGCAGAGAGAGAGGGGTAGGATACAGGGGCAAGAAGACAGCTGCCAAGGCCACGCCCCCAGGGGCCAATCCCTAGCAGCCCCGCCTCCACAGCACAGGAAATCACCCATCCACTGCTGAGCACAGCAATCCAGAGATCCAGTCACCTCCAAACACAGGAGCCCTTTGGGGGACATGCGAGCTGTCCTCCATCCCAGGAAAGGATCCAGGGTTCTCACAGCAGGAGCACACTCAATACAGGTTGGAAGTGAAACAGGAAGATTTGGGGGATGTGAGGAAGACGAACCAGTGGAGAGCAGGCCGAGTCCAGTTCCAGTGCAAAGGTATGAGCTACAGTTTTGAACAAAAAGTAAAGTTAGTGCCTTACAACCCTGGATGCTCACAAGGGCTGAGCACAGGCTTTGGGACTCCAAGGTGATGCTGCCACCAGGGACACTCAGCAGTGGACACCATGCACAAGGCACACCAGGGAGAAAGGGCCAGCCAAGGGCATGCTCCTGCCGAAGGCAGAGATGCGATGCTGAATGAGCCGGAGTTAAGTTGTCCAGGATGTGTCCAGCTGAAGGAGCAGGCTGTGCAAAGCCATGGGGGCATGACACTGCAGGACACATGGGGACTCAGCTCAGGTGTGATGTGGCTGGAGCTCAGGGAGGAAGCTGAGGGAGGAAGGCCAGTGAGACAGGCGGGAACTTTGCTTGGAGAAGACAGCATGCCACACACAAGAATTTGAACTTGACCCTGCCAGGCAGAAGTCTTAAGCCTGGCTGTGCTCTGAGAACATCAGGAGATTTTGCTTTCTAAATATGCAGCACCCAGATTCCAGCTGTCTTAGTAGCTTTTTCATTGCTGTGACTCAATACCCAACATCCACAAATTTGGGGGAGGAAAGGTTTATTTTAGCTCACGGTTTCAGAAGGTCTCAGTCTATTCCAGGGCGATCGGCAGCAGTGGAAGCACACGGCAGAGGCAGAGGTGGAGGCAGCTCCTCACGACATCACACACAGGAAGCCGAGTCCCATCAAGGCCAGTTTCATCCCAGAGGAAAAACTGTGCAATAATCTTTCTTCTTCCTTCCTTTTATACAATTCGAGTTCCCAGTTGGGCTTCCCACATCCAGGTGAGTGTTCTTCCCTCATTCACTGGGCTCACAGATCACTCACTCTATAATCCAGGCTGGTTCCTGATTGCCCCAAGTTGACATAATCTCTGTAGTCTCACACCAGCTCAGAGCTACTACAACAGAAAAACAGAGCAGACAGGACAGACGGCCTGCAGGCGGGGATGCACTGGGGATACACACTCCCTGCACAAGGGATTTGAAGGGGAGAGTTTAGAAATGGAGTCAAATGGTAGGTGTACACCTATAATCCTAGCACTCTGGGAGGCTGAGGCAGGAGGGTCACAGGTTCGACCTGGCTTAGACAATTTAGGAACTTGGAATGACCCTATCTCTAAATTTAAAAAAAGTAAAAGTGGATACAGATAGAGCTCAGTGTTTAAAGCTGTAAGTTCAATCCCCAGTGCAAAAGGAGAAGAAGGAGGAGGAGGAGGAGGAGGAGGAAGAGGAGGAGGAGGAGGAGGAGGAGGAGGAGGAGGAATGAATAGTCTATGTCTATCTTAGGAAGATGATTGACGGGTACAGGGAACATGGGTTCACAGAAGAAAGTAGGACCAGAAGAGGGGAGAGCAGGTAGGGTCCTGTGGCAACAGCCCAGGTAGGGGAGGGCTTGGATCTGGGAATTCCCTCAGAAGCCTCATGTATTTGCATGTTGTCATGGTTTGAACCTGGCCTCATGTCCCCATGGATACTGTGTAGGGTTGGGAGGCGGGGCTTGGCTGGAAGGGGCGGGTGCTTGGGGATTGACCTGGAGGGGTGGGTGCTGGCGCCGCCCTTCCTCCCAGTCTCTCCCTGTACCACCATGTTGTAAGGATCTCTGCCGCTGGAGCTCTGGCTTTTCCTTGCCCCTGCTCCAGCCCTGCCATGGCGCTCCCACTATTTTCCAGCCGCCCACTCATGAACAGCCTGAGACCTTCTGAAACTGAGCTACAATAAACCTTCCCTCCTTAAGCTGTGGGGGGTCCAGTATTAAGTCACAGAGACGAAAAAGTAACTAAGACAGATGTCGTGGATCCTCTGTGGATCTCATCTGCTGTCGGGAGGGACAAATTTCTGAGAGTCCAGTGGACCGCCAAGGGTGGGATGGATCCCTGAAGGTGCAGCCTGGAAGGATATACTCTCCACCCAGCTTCTCCCAACCCCGATCTTCCGCTTGCAGACCCACGAGCATCTGCTCTCTGCCAGACCTTCCCACCCCTGCTGGACAGACTGCCAAATGGACCCATGAGTAGACCGAGACCTCCTGAAACCTTTCCTCCCTTGAGTTGTGGGCATTGGACATTGTGTCCCAGCAGCAGAAAAAGAGACTAAGGGAAGAGGAGAGGTGTGGCTGAGGGCAGGGACCAGTGCTGAGTTTGGGGCAAAGCTCCCCGGAGAGACCATGGCTGTGTTTCCGACCACCTCAACCATTCCCTGTCACACACTGGTGGCCTCTGTCACACCTAGCCGCATGGTAGGTCCTTCCCACAGGGTGCCAGATGTGTCCCCAGATTGTCACATTCTACCACCATGCCCACTCGTTCAGGTTCTCCTCGATCTCTTTAGGGCTCGCAAGAACCCCGCCGCCCTCCAGCCCTTTGCCGACTCCGCCTTCTCCTGCCACATCCAGCCGGTCACAGGGACGGCAGCTTTTACCCTCCAAGATGCTCAAGGCTGCCCTCCCTGCCATCCCTGTCCCAAGCCGGCTTTGCCGGTCCCTGCTTGAATCTCAGTGACAGTCTCTGAGGTGACAGTGACTGGGTGAATGCCCAAAGCCACTTAGACATCTCTCATGCCAAGAATGCCAACCAGTGTTCAGGATCCAGTGGCCATGTGCTCCAAGGGTGAGCTGACTTTGGTTTAGAATATCATCCTTTACTCTGGCTGAGATTAGAAGCTCTTGGGAAAGGGGTGGTAAGCATCTCTGGATCAAGGCCCCACCACCACTCAAAATTCTGATTTGCAAGGCCGGGTGTAGGGTTCAGGAGTAACAGAGAAACAGACATACTACAACTATAGAGAGATTATGACTATACTTATGTACACATTAGAATCTATTACAGTTGGCATTTGCATTTACTTATTTATTTATGATACTGGGGATTGAGCCCAGGGCCTTTATCATCTTCAGCCCATGTTTTTCATTTTTGATGTTGAAACAAGGTCTCACTGAGTCATTAAATTGTCTGTGCTGGGCTTGAACTTACAATCCTCCTGCCTCAGCCTTCCAGAGCTCTGGAACTATAGGTCTACATCCCCAGTCCCAGTGATCTGCATATATATATGAGCCCACTCAAGGTGATTTTCCTGCATAGCCAGAGTTAATAACCATTGCCCTAAAGTGGGGTTCTGAACATGGGTTGTCCAGGCCAGCAATGCCAACATACCAAGGACCTTGTTAGAAATGAAAATTCTTAGCCAGATGTAATGGTGCATACCTATAACTCAAGCACTCTGGGAGGTTGAGGCAGCAGATTTACAAGTTCAAGACCAGCCTGGACAACTTAGTGACTTAGCCAGTTCCTGTTCCAAAATAAAAAATAAAAAATAAAAAATAAATTTAAAAATAAAAAAATAAATTTAAATGCTGGAAAAGAAGCTCAGAGTGAAAGCTCTAGGTCTAATGTCTAATAGCAAAAGAATATAGCCACCCACCCACCCACCCCACCCCTGGATCCAAAGAACCAGAAACTCCATGGTGGGCCCGGGGAGCTGTGTTTCTCCAAATCCTCCAACTAATTCTGATGCACACTTAAGTTTGAGAACCACCAATCTAAACTAATCAATCTTAGATGTTCCCATTTGCTAATGATTGGTGGGCAGTGGGCCTGTGGCCCGGTTCTGGCAGCTGAAGTATGAGAGAAAATTGTTCAGGAGGATTTCTAGAATTAAAAACTGCCCACCACATCACACACAGGAAGCCAAGTCCCATCAAGTCCAGTTTCATCCCAGAGGAAAAACTGTAACAATCTTTCTTCTTCCTTCCTTATATACAGTTCAAACTCAGCCAAAGTTCTACAAAGAGTAGAAAGAGGAACATAGATTAAGGGACGCTGCTCCCCAACATGCACACTTGTTATGGGTAGGGTAACCTCTTCTCCCACGAGTCAGGGATATTCGGAGCTATGGCGGCCATCCTGAGCCCAAGAGGAGGAAGAGGAAAGAATCCCAGGGAAGCTACTCCAGGATCTGACATTGAGCACCTGACCAGCCGATCCTGGGATTTGCCAAGCTTCCAGTTGGATGTGAGGTCATTAAATGATTCCTGTTTAAGCCGATCTCAGTTGTGGGTTCTCTTAGCTGCAGCCCTTTATCATCCTACCTTTTATAACCTTCTTGTCCTGTGGACAACTTAAAGGTGGAGCTCATTGCACAAATCCAGTGATGCGGAACAGCTACAAATATGGTCTCATGTGCTTGCCCACCATTTCCCTCCTGCTGTGGTTCCTAACGGGCATAGATTGGCATTGGTCCGTGGCCTGGGGCCCAGGGTCCCCTACCCCGCGTCCTCCCCTCAGACACCAGCAGTATCCAAACTGGCTCCCATCCTATCATAGCTGAAGCCTGCTGTGCCCTCAAAGGGGCTCCGACTGAGCTCCCTGCTGCCCCGAGATGCCACCCACTGCTTCCACCCCACTGTACAGGATCACTTCTCTCCCAGCCTCCGCACTCACCAGGCTGCCATCCTCTTTCACATCTGCATCTATGAATCAGGCCTCCGTGGGAGTGGCAGAGGCGATTTCCCCCTAAGTCCTGCATCCTCAGGCTCAGTCCTGGCCTGGGTGTCGCTCTCACAGCCAGCACCCTGGGCTCCACTGAGCCGGAAGTAGAGGTGGGACTGATGGCTCCTGGGTGCCTCCCGACCTCATGTCCGATCCCCATCCACATCCTAGGGCCCAGCTATTGAGGCTAATTTCTAAAACATCCTCCCAGAAGTCTCACGTTCAGAGACGGGGGCCTGGTCAGAAGGGCAGGGCACTGGGCTGTGACCTGGAAGAATGAGCTTCTCACCTCTGGCTCCTCCCTTCTCTCTCTGCTTCTTGGCCACCATGATGCCCTTTCTGCCTTGGAACGGGCCAGCCATGGACTGAACCCTCAGAAACTGTGAGGCAAATGACCTTCTCCTCCATTGACTGTGGGTGCTGGCTGGTGTGTTGGAACGACAGGAGTGTCACCGGGAACCATGGCCTACCTCCTGCCCCTGCAGTCGCCTCCATCCCGGCACTGCAGTCTCTGTCCACCCTCTGTCTGTCCCCTTCGCACACCCACACATGTCCTCTGCTGGCCTGGAATGACTCTGTCCTATGCCATTGTGTCCCAGGAAACCCTCTGCCCAGGCCCAGCTGGAGGGGCGTGACCCTGGCTGTGTCCTCCCACCTGGATGGGCCTCAGCTTCCTTCCAACCCCATGGGCTATGACCTCCTTGGCTAGTTCCCAGCTCTCTGGTCTTCTGCCACAGTCCCGCGGGCCAGGCTCATCCCTGGCATCGGGATAAAGGCAGCAGCCACAGGCTCCGCTCCCTCTGTCTCCCCCACCCAGGCACGAGCTCTGTAGCTGGTCTGACAGAGCTGCACTCCCTCTGACATGTCTGTGGCCACAAAGGAGCCAGCCGTGCTGAGACCCACACCACAGCCACGCAGGTGCATTCCCTGTTCCCCTGGACATGGGGGAGAAGGAGCAGGAGACCTTCCTGTGCCTGTGTTTGATGTTATTTGGGGAGTTGCCCAAAGGGAGAACAAGCATCACACGAGTCTACAGTGGATGGTGTCCTGTGCGTCATCCTTCCAACTGTCCCCAGCGGGGTGCAGAGAGGGATCTCAGGTGCCTGAACCATTGGGTCCTGGGCTGACCCTCCCAACGCCCCTCCGTGGCTGCACAAGAGAACATAAAGGCTGCAAAGGGCCTGGAGGAATGATGGTTAAAGCGCTTGCCTAGCAAGCCCTAAGTCAAGTGCTAAGTACCTGAGTTCGATTCCCCAGCACCACATAAGCTGAGTGTGGTGTCGCATGCCTGTAATCCCAGCACTCAGGAGGGTGAGGCAGGAGGATTGCATGAGTCCAAGGCCAGCCTGGGCCACAGAATGAGTTCAGAAGCAGCCTGGACCACAGAGCAAGACCCTGTCTCAAAATAATAATAATAAAAAAGGCCGCAAAGCCTTGCTGCAGGTGTCATCCTGAAACCCAAAGCCTGGATCAGGAGAGTGTGAGGTTATAAATGCAATCCCGCTGCTAGGCATCAAAAGCAAGAGATTTGTGAATAAAACGAGAAAGGAAGCCGGGCGGGTGGCACAGGCCTGCCATCCCAGCACTCTGGTAGGCTGAGGCAGGAGGGTGGCCAGTTTGAGCCCAACCTGAGCGAGACACAGTGATGTAGCAAGACCATTGTCTTGAAATCAAAAATAAAAACGGGCTGGGGATGTAGCTCAGGGTGAAGGCCCTGGGCCCGGTCCCGAGTTCTGGGAGAGAGAAGGGGAGGATAAAAACGAGAACGTCTGCTCCCCATCCTTCCCAGCGTGACCTGGAACCACCCGCACCCAGTCCGCGTCCAACCACAGGACCCCATCATCTTGCCAGCTGGCTCTGGAGTCTGCCCGCGCCTGATCGGCCTCTGAAAGCCCGTTACCCTCCGCCGCGCTTGCTCCCGTGCCCTCAGTCTCCTTCTGTCCCCTTCTGTTCCCATCCCATCCCGACTCTGCGTCTCTGTCCATCTCCCCGCCTCTCTCTTCTCCTTGGAGGGTGTCCCTGTGGGGGTTCCAAGTGTAACCTGTGAGCAGGAGGTGCCCACCGTGCCACGTCCGGGGACCATCCCCAGCCGCCCTGAACTTACTCCAGGGCCCTGAGCAAGACCATTCACCTCCCGGGACTCTCCGTGTCCCTCTGTCTCCCCCGGCCACTCCCTCGGCCTCCCTGTCCAGCCACCCCATCCTCTCCTGCTCCCGCTGCCGTATCTCAGCAGCTCCTCGTTCTTTCCGGTTTAAGCGGAAGTGGGCCCCCTTCCCTTTGTCTTAGCCCCGGGCATCTCATTTCTTTGTTTATTTTGAGGCAGGGTCTCCCTCTGCAGCCTAGGATGGTCCTGAACTCACTATGGAGCCCAGGCTGGCCTTGGACTCACAGCAATCCTCCTGTCTCAGCCTCCCGAGTGCTGGGATTACAGGTGTGCACCACCACGCCCAGCTTATGTGGTGCTGGGGAATCGAACTTGGGTACTTAGCCCTTGCTAGGCAAGCGCTTTAACCACTGAGCCATTCCTGCAGCCCTGCCTCTTGTCATTTATTTTTTAACTCAACCACTGCATTGTCTATGTGCACGAACTCCACTTTTGAATACAGCCGGTGAGACGCAAATTAGGACCTAAGCCGGAGGCGAACTCACCTCTGTCAGTCATCCTGCCTGGCCACCGCACTGTCCTCCTGCATCAGGGCCCCCAGAGGAGCCTCCAGCAAGCACAGACCCGGCCACCAAGGCGTGGAGCCCGGTGAACAGCAATGTCACCATTTGGACAGGGTGGGAAGGTCCCCACAGGTTCCATCCACCCGCGGGGGCAGTTCAGGGGCATCCTCCTGAGAGGTGTGCCCAACCAGCCTCCCCACGGAGTTCCAAGCCCAAGCGCAGCGTGGGAGTGGGAGGTGCACACAGTCTCGGGCTCTGAGACTCTGGTCCTGCGTGTCCCCAGCCTTCGTGAACTCGCTCGGGGACCTGGAGCAAGACCTTTCACCTCCCAGGACCTCAATTTTCCCATCTACGAAACCACCAGAGTTCTTCCAGCTCCTTTCAGTAGGAAATTCTCACACTCCGCTGGGCCCCGCTCTTCCCAAGATCCCATTGGCCAAAGGCCCCTGTTTAAAATTCAGCTCACTCCTGATCAATAGGCAATTACAGATCCCGGCTGTGCTGCCAGCCCTCATTAAAAGGGACTTTGCATGAACCTGGGAAACCTCTGTGTCGTAGATGAGGAGGCTGGGGCCCAGAGAGGGGAGGGAGCTGATCCAAGGTCCCACAGCGAAGGAGGGACAGAGTCAAACTGCAAGTCACAGCTCCGGGACCCACCCCAGCCCCTCGTGCGTTCTTTCCTGGAATTTTCCTTGCGTGGCACGTCTTCCTACTTCCCCGTAGTACGATTTGGCCACGGACCGTCTCCCCAAAGCCTCCTGCACGTGGGTGGTGAGGATCATCTGTGGATTTCACCTGTTGTTAGGAGGTGGGGACAGGTTGCCAGGGGAAGGTCACCGAGGGGTGGAGGGTCACCGAGGGATGGAGGGCCACTGAGGGATAGAGGGTCACTGAGGGGGTGGAGGATCATAGAGGGTGAGACCTGGAAGGACAAACTTGCCCTGGCTTCTTTCCAAGCCCTGATCCATCCTCTTGCCATGCCCTGAGCAGCGGATCCCCGCCACCCTCATCCCACTATTGCCAGCTGCCCAGCAGTGGACCAAGACCTACCAAAACCGTGACCTGAATTAAACATTTCCTCCCTTAAATTGTGGGTGTTGGATACCACGATCCATCTGCAGCAACAGAAAAACTCCGGAGACGCTCTAGTTCCTAGGATTTCATTCAGGGTCTTCACCCTCAATGCCATCCCCAACCCCTTTATTTATTTATTTATTTATTTATTTATTTATTTATTTTTATTTTGAGACAAGATTTCATTAATATGTTGCCCTGGCTGGGTTCAAATTTTCAATCCCCCAACTCAGGCTCCCAGAGTACCAGGATGACAAGTGTGTGCCACCATGCTGAGCCTGTGTGGTGCCGCTAAGCATGATTTCAAGTATTCCTTCCCCTCTCCTGTTGAGAGACAAGTGCCTCTGGGCTGGTCCCTGACACCTCCCACCAACAGGGCATTTGGAAGTACTGCTATGTATCTGTGCCAGTCTATACAGCAGGGGGTGAGCAGTGGTCCTACAAGCCACGCCCCGTTTGGATTTACAGTAGCTCCCCATCGCCTACACGGCCGCCCGAGTGCCACCTCCTGTCATTTCTGCATGAACTGCATATGCAGAGGATCCAGGCTGTGCGCTCCCTGTGAGAATCTAGAGCCACCCTCCCTGCCCCTTCCAACTCACCTGGAAGTGGACCCTCCGGCCCCAGCAATCGAAGGCCTCCTCAGCCATCTGTGTCACCTCTCAAGGCCCCAGACTCCATGAATCAAGGAAGACCCCCCCCCCCCCGCCTCCCCGCTTACACACTCCCTAAGTCCTGGCCTACAGGGCTGGGCAGTGCAGTAAACAGTCACTCCACCGTGTCACTAGATGGTGAGCTGGTGTTTTAGGGCTACAAATAAATCCCTATGGTGGCCAACTGCAGATCTTGGGCCCCTACCTCTGAGTCACCAATGCTGGAAGTTGAGAGGGAGCCTGAAACCCTGCCCCCCCATTCCTCAAGGCCCCCAGACTGTCTCTGGAGCCAGCAGTGTGGGTGGCCTGTTGGTACCCAAAGACTTCTCTTGTCACCTCCTGTGGTCTTTTGTTTTTGCATGTGTTGGCACTCCTTACCCTGACGTGGGATTGGTTCCTCTCTGATCTAGCATCTCCCTGGGCTAGTGCTGTGTATACAGTAAGCACGAAATAAATGCATGAAGCCAGCCAAGGCCATGCGACCAGCTGCTGGTGGCCGCCCCTGCTCACAGGGCGTCATGCATCCTCCTGGACCTCTTCCCAGGCACAGTTATTTTGTACCTGTCTTCCTCTGCTTGTGTCAGCCCAGTAACGGGAGACGAGAAGTGCCCCACATCACGGCGGCCAGTACAAAGGAAGCCGGAGAGAGCTCGGCCAGCTGGGCCTGGGAGCTGACCAGGACTGCCTCACCCTGGGGCACCGGGTGTGTGTTTATAATTTTTGCCTTTATGAATGCACTTATCCTAAAAAACTGACTTCATTTTCCTGTCTAAACATTAATTTAAACTCGCTGGCTCTGGGAGAGGCCCCCCGTCCTTCAGCCGGTTCAGTTATAAACTTTGTACCTCCGAGATCTGACTCCGCAGTGAGCTGGAAAACTTCCTGGTTGCTAAGAGACCCGAGAGCAAATTACCAGCTCACAAAAGACCCAGGGAAGGACTGAAAAGCAAAACAAAGCCAGGTAGAGCCCGGGCCTGCAAGGGCGGTAAAGAAACTGGCTAGGCAAGTGTCTGATTAGAAACAGGACAATGAGAAAGATTGTCCTCGCGGAAATGCAAACGCAGGGCGCTCTAGGTAGCTCAGCTCCCGCCTGGTGGTTTGTCACTTGAAGGGAACAGCAGGAGGGTCCCTCTCCAGTCCTGAAATTCAAGATCCAGCAAGCAGAAGGGGGAAAACAAAGCATCCCGGTTGATACAGAGGCAGGATACAAAAATAAAATGCTCGTGGGCTGCTGCTCGCCTGAGCTGTCCCTGCCGGAGTGGTGATGGGGCTGCCTCTGTCTCAGATAATCA
>PVKB01006357.1:0-64841 GCA_004027205.1 Ctenodactylus gundi | reverse complement strand
TATATATCCTTTAGGTTACATCTGGGTGGCGTGTTGGTTCCTGATTTGCAGAGGCCAATCAGGCCATATGACGTGTCCGAATGACGTGACTCCGGGGCTGGTCTTTAGCCTACGCGCACGTGCAGTGGCAATTGTTTGCTAATCAGCCGGCCGGATGCCGGCGCCATCTTGTAATGGCGTTTGCAGGCTCTCTACAGGTTACTTTATATGCCCTATTATGGTTTGGACCTGGGATGTCCCCCAAAAGCCTCATGAATTCAGACTTATGGATTGTCTATGGAATCATGTGCTGTTAGGAGATTGGGCCTGGTCTGAAGGGTGGATTATAGGTGTGTGGTGGAAGGCAGATATGTGGCAGATTAAAGATTGCAGATATGTAGATTGGGTGGGGGCTTAAACTTGGAAGGGGTGGACCACTGAAGCTGGACCCAGGAGAGGCAGGTCATGAGGATGGTACCTGGAAGGATATGTGCTTCTTCCTGCCTTCTTTCTGGGACTTGACTTCCTTGGCTTGACTTAGCTTCCTCTTTGTAAAGTTGTGGGGAGCTGCCTCCACCTCTGCCACTGGCATGTGTTTCGTCACTGCTGACTGCCCCTGATTGGGCTGACACCTCAAACTGTGAGCCAAAACAAATCTTTTGCCCTCTTATTTGTGCATGTCAGGTATTGAGTTACAGCCATGAACAAAGTAACTAAGACAAGGCCCAATGCATCTCTAGGGGCAGTCTCAGATGTCTCACTGCTGGATTGCAAGGTAAATGCATTTGCAATTTTGGTAGCTGTTGCTCAAGTTCCAACCTGAAGGGGTTTGCACTTCCCTAGCTCCAGCTAGTAGCTAGTGCAAGAGAGAGTGGCTGCTCAGGAAAATAGTTTAATGTTGAGTTTATCTATTACTGATGCTCTTAGGAATCAAGGCTGTGGTTTTTGAAAGTCTGCCAGGAGACTGTGAAAATAATAAACACAGTGCAAGGGATGAGGGCCTGGCCTAATATTTTTATCTTGGACCAAATCTGTGAGGTTGAAACCCTGATGGTCCATGGGCACAGGATGTGGCAGGGCTGCATCATAACTCCTGGGCTCACCAAGTGACCCTCCCTCTGCAGAGGGCTTTAGCACTCAGCCATGCAATGCACCTGCACTAAGCATCTACCCCTTGCTTCCCTGGTAATGGATTTGAGCATTGCTTTTTTTCTCTCTCTTTCACATAATCAAAATGTGTTCATATGTACCCTGAAGAGACTCTTCTATTGACCCAGGGCCTTTTGCACTGAGAAGTATCCCCCTTTTTTTTAACATTTATTTATTTATAAATTTATATTTTAAGACAATTTGCTTAGGTGCCCAGGCTGGATTTGATTTTTTGATCTTCCTGTCTCAGCTTGTATCACCAGGCCTGGCAAGGGAATCTTGAAAAAAGAATATCCCTTTATACATTTTAAGAGTAAATAGAGTAGGGTTGACAGGATGGGTTTTTACCACAAATATTTACCTTTTAAATAAAGTAAGATAAATAGCAAAAAATTAAATAAAATTGCTACATTGCCCTTTAAAATATAACCAAGGGAATCTCAGTACTGATTCAATATCAACAATAAACTATCTATAAAGATGCACAAGCAAATTATTTTAACAGGATGAATGGTTGCACAATGCATTTATTTTTCTTTTGAAGTCCTTTTCTATTCCACTTTGCCCAAGCAATTTTATCTTTATGTAATCTATTTTATGGTTGAAGTTCTTATATATCTCTATATCATACTCTTCTCGACTAAAATATGCATGTACATTGACATTTTAATTAAAAAAATTCCCTCTAGCCTCAAGCTGTAAATGTCAAAATACTGTTGACAGTTATTTTATGGCTACTAATAATACAGAACTGGTCAAAGTAACATGAATATACATTTTGATACATTCTTTTGAAACACAAACTTTTATTGAAATAGATGGAATACATCTCTGATACATGTCTGGAGTGGTATTTATTTTATTAACTCAATTAAATTTTAGTTTAATGGAATTGTGACTGTCCAAGATTGCTGCAATAAGACAGGTTCAGCATCATTTCTATTCAATTAAGCTCTTCTTCACTGTGGCTCAAAGAACAATCTTGGAAAATTGTGACACAGTTTCTAGTGATCTCCTTGTTTGGTCAGGTCTTCTGCACCTACTGATAAAAATATACTTTATTTTTCTGTAAGAGGACTGAAATAAAAGCAAGAAATAGGAGTATGATAGCTTGTTAGAAGCAAGAAATAGTAAAATAATAGCTTGTTTCTTTGCAATAAGCTTTATCTCAGGCAAAGTTAGTTCTAAGAAAGCACATACATAAAAGTTGAGGGTCTGGGAGAAGATTCCCCAAAGCCTTCCCCAGACAAACATCCCCTAGAAGGTTCTGTGTAGCTCTGGAGGTACACCTGTTCTGGTTCAAAGGCCACAGGCATGCATGATCTCCTGTACAAAGAGCAAGCTTAAGACTGCGTCACCAGGCAGTGGAAGGCCAGAGTCCAATGACAGTACTACTTGAGGGGTTGTAACACAACTGGGGAAGATGAGAGTGGAGATAGGAAGAAAATAGCAGCCACACAGAGGGACTTAAAGATCTCTTACTATGAGAATGTTGTAGGTGTTCTACTATGGCCCAGTAGGTTGCAAGGTGCTCCGGGTTGATTAAAAATGGCTGCAAACCTCATCAAATCATCAGAATGTCCTTGAGTACATTAGCTGACAATCCTGATATTCAGGCCTACCGCCCATGTCAAGATGCAAAATGGCCAAGAATAAGATGGTGCCTTGGTGATTAGAGGATGCTTTGGAGCCACAGTGCTTTGCCTCGAAACTCAGGTCTATAGCCCATGAGCTCAGGCAACTGGCTGAACCATTCTACCTTCCATCTTTTCACATCTGCTAATACCTGTGCTCAGTCCCAGTGGCTAACATAAGAATTATATTAAATGATCCAAGTAAAGCTAAGAGTGCAGTGCCAAGGCATCTGTGTTTATTTAACCAAAAAGGGTACATCAGCTGTGCACAGATGAACAGAGGGAGAGAGCTGCATCAACGTATGAGAACAAGAAAGCACCATGTAAAACATACATGAAGTACACATGATGAATCCCATTCTACAGGCAGGGAAGAGGAGGTCACAGGAATTTCAGGTACATGCTTAAGGTTGCGAGCCAGTCAGTAGTCAAGCATAGACTTGAAAAAGAGCAGAAGACTGACCTCCGCGTAGCCTTTTCAAATGTGCTATGGCAGCCTGCTGCTGCTGTGTCCCTTGAACTAAAATGTTCCCCTATCGTCTCAGCTCCGAGAAGAGTTTTGGACTCTTCATTTGGCATTGACTGGATATAGCGAAGCCTTTTGGTTCCTGGCCGGTGAATGTCTCACCAGCTCTACAGGCCAAGGAGAACATCCTCCTATACATGAGGGGCATTCCAAGGTCAGCAAAGTCCTTTAAGCTCCATAAAGAAAGCAGCTACATAAATGGGAGTTCTTGTTAAGATAATAAAGCTCAAAAGGCCACTTTTGAAGGGAGGTCACCTGGAGAGTTACCAGGAAAAGCCACATGCCCCAGCTGTGTTATTCAACCTCCAGTTTTCATAAAATATACACATGCTATTAGAATATATTTTAATTATTTTACTTTTTGAAGATGGTGACTCTAACATTGTTTAAATACATTAAGTCACTTGCTATTATTTGAAGCAAAGTGTCTTGCATTTTACAGGGGGAAAGCTGTGTCTAGGAAGAATGCGTTTACCAGAAGGCTCAATAAGTGTGGCTACATTGGCCACACCATGGAAACTCTTTGGAGCAGGACACAGTTCCAACTGTCTACTATTGTGCATGAGTAGTGGAGATTGCCTTGGTATATTTCCTTGTTTTGAATAAATTGTGCTATTAAATTCACAGCCCTCCTTCATCAGAAAGGGAAAATGATTTGACCCTCGCATTCCTCTGGGCTGAACTCATATTTTGGAGGCCCACTTCAAAGCTCTGTAAATACCAGAGTAACACTTTGGTCCCTTTGGAGGTGGGAGGGCAATTCCCTCTCTGAAGAACACCCAAGTCTTTAAAAAGAAATGGTCAGGTTTAAATATCTCACTGTTTCCCTTGCCCGAGGCTCCATGCTGAGGGTTTTATTTTCCTTTGCAAAGCTTCTGCTGCGGCAGCTCCTTTCTCAGAGGTCCGCCAGCACTGGCGTGCAGGGCCAGCCTGAAGGTTTGCCTGAGCAAGTTTATTTGTAGTGTGTCTGGGGCGGGCTGAGGATTCCTTTAGGGTGTAGGGGCTCCCCGAGTTTGGAATATCAATGGCACTTCAAAGGGCTGGAGTTGAGAATTAGTGGTCAGAGTTCTTCTCAGGCCCCAGAACAGAATCAGAGAACACCCAGAGATGCATTTCAAGATGGGGGAGATGTTTCTTCTATGGCTCTCACCAGAAAGTGGGCAGCCTAGGTCTTCAGAGACAGCCTGGCATCTCTCTGGGTACAGAAGGTTGACACAGAAGCCACTCAAAACATGCAGGCACTATTTTTTTTTTTTTTTGGTGGGCCTGGGGTTGGAGCTCAGGGCCTTCACACTGAGCCACTGGGCTGAGTGCTCAGCCCACTTTTTATTTTTATTTTGAGACAACTTCTCAGTAAGTTGCTGAATTGCCTAGGCTGGTCTGGATCTCACAATCCTCCTACTTCAGACTCCTAGTGTGCTGGGATTACAAACCTGAGCCACCCAGCCCAGACTGAAATCTTAAACACAGTGCTGACTTCTCCCCGGTCTGCAATTGCAAATCCATTCCAAATCCATTCATGATAACCCCTACTGAGCCTTAGGAAAAAAGATTACTTGAAACTGTGCAGCCTAATTTATTTATTTCAAAAGTCTAAGTACTAGATTAATTTCAAAGTTTTCTAGAATATTTGTTTTCTTTAACCCTCTGATCTCTCTCCTCTGCGGTGCATGTCTGGCTAAAGATAAGGAGACAGAAAGGTGGGTTTTTTTCCCCCTTTATATCTCCCATTTAAGTCAGCCACCAGCCACTGTCTGGCTGTAGTGTGTCACACACATCAAAACAAAGCAAAATCATTCCTAAGCCTTATTGTTTTGCTACTGATTATGTTTAAATAGTTTTCAAAAAATGATTAGCTCAACTTGCAATAGACTAAGGCGTCCAGCTCGAGAAACTGCTGCCCTGTGCCTCTGCCTCTTCCTGATTCGACTTAAAGAAAAATGAAAGTTGCACTCTGTGGGAAGGCACCACGTCCCGCAATGCTGAGCACTCATATTCTGTGCTTGGTTGGTGGTCATGATCTTGATTGGTCACCCAATGCTGGTATTTTTCTACTGCCTAATGTTTCCTAATGTCGTTTTTTCACCTTCCCCCAACCCTCTTTAGGAAAGGCTATACCTTCAAAAGCAAGAGTTGGAAATGCTCAGGTCTGGGATTTACCTAAAACTGGGGTAGTCATTTGACCTTCCTGGTCCCTAGTGGTTTCCTATTGACTAGAGTTGACTGGCAAAGCCCACTGTAGAATGGGTGGCCTTCTCTAAATGGTGCTGCTTCCTGTTCTTTCATTTATGGTGTTTGCCTGGTTCCTACACCTTTTGATTTGCATCCTCTGGACCAATATCTCACCGCTAGGTCTCATTCTGCTGGTTTTCATAGAATCCTCTCTCTCTCTCAGCTCCTGAAGTCAGGAACAATTACAGATACTCATGATACTTTATGCTGAAAGATTTCTGCACTCTCCTTCAAAAAATGAGTATAAATGTTATTCTCCTATAAATTACAATATGATTACTACATCTAAAAATTAATAATTCCACATTATCATCTAGTAACCAGCTCATATTTAAATTCTACCAAATTTCCCCATGAGTTATCTTTTGTAAAAGGGAAAATGGGATGAAATCCACAAGATCACATAACTGAAAACTATTATTTTAAAGCATAAAATGTGAGGCATTGGGACATTCACAAAGTTGCCCAACCATTGCTTCCATTGCATCCCAAATTGTCTTCATACCACTAAAAGGAACTCCTAAATCTAACCCATTAGCAGTCACACCTTAGTTCCCACCCACTTGCTCCCTAGCGACTGCTATTTTACTTTCTGTTTCTGTAGATTTACTTATCTGAATATTTTACATATAACGAAATCATAAAACATGTAACTCTTTATGTCCTTCCAAACTGTCTTATAGCTATTCCTGCATGAAGACATTTTGAAATTCAAAAAAGAAATAAAAACTTGTTCTGTGGTACTCGTCAATGATTGCTTTCAAAGGATAAAATTACATTTTTATCTGAAGCCTTCTCCGATGCCAGATGTTTTCTACCCAGCTCTGACAAAGAAAAATCCCCGTGTGAGATCCACACGGTCTGACCTTCAGGAGAAGACACTGTGAGTATTGGAGAGATGATGTCAAATTGATGGAATTAGGAAACCCAGGGCAGAGCTTTCAGTGTGTGTGATTGACTTGTGGACCAGCGAATGAGGGAAGAGCACTCATTGTGGGTGTGGATGGCCCAATGCACCCAGACACACCTATAGACTGGCAGTGTGAGTTAAACAAAAAGGAAGGAAGAAGGAAGATTGTTACAGCTCCTCCTCCTAGGAGAGCTTCTCTTGCTTGACGTTTGACTTGCTCCTGTCTTTGCATTGTCTGATCTCCATGGCAAATTCACTTTAGTCTTCAGGTCTTTGCCATCTCTTTGGGACAATGATCAGAGCTGACTCACACTGGCTGTCCTGCAGTCTTGAACTAGTGCCCTTCCATCTCATGTTTGAGCAGTCAATGGACCCTCCAGCTCTCTGGTGCGCATGTGGCCGTTTGGATTCTCTTCAGACTTGTAAGTGATGTTAATATTTTCCCTCTTATTTGTATAAAATATCTATTAATTCTGTCTCTCCAAGAACCCTAACCAATACAGAGACTAAAGACTTTGTCCCCCAGCCTTTTGTGGTTATTGAGGATATCAGGTAGAGCTGCCAAGTCTAGCTTTGACTTTGCACTGGTCGCCTTAGTTGCCGTGAAGGTGCTCACTGTCCATGATTATAGGCACAGCCATCGCCAAGTTAGTCCCCACTATTGGATGATGGGAGTAGTACTGATCCATGTACTTTAAAAAATGCTTCTCTCCAAGACTAATTCTACATATCTAGATAAGTTTGCTTCAATCGCCAAAGATACATTCCACAGTATTCTTTGTTTCATAAAAGAAAGCACATTTGAGAGATGCAGGAAGGGTCCCTTTACCTTTGAGCCACCTTCCTAATCCACCTGCTGATGACCTTCCGGGATGGCTCCTGGGGCTCAGTAGTCATTTCAAGTGACTCATCTGTACTATATTCTACCAGGCACAGAAGCTTGAAAGAATGGCAGGGGTCTACAGGGTTGCAGGGATTCATTGGCTTAGCATTTAGAACTCTATTGAGCAACTCGGCATGACTTTAGGAATATGTGCTTTGTTGATCTCGTGTATGTAGCAGGAGGGAGAAACACCTGGCATCATGTTCCACCTCCCCACTCCTCTGCTGGTGACAGTTGCCCTTGTCTGGTTGCAGAATCCAGGATATTTTTGAGTTAATGTCTCCAGGGAGCCACAGTCATTCAACTGGACTTAGCATTCAAGAAGAAACATTTTTTTTTCTTCCCATTTCCAAGCAAGATCTTCCTGAATTCTCTGTCTGTCTGAACAAACATAGTTGGAGCAGCAGAACTTAAGGAGACTCTCAATGGGAGGCCAAGCATGTTTTTGCTTATAGGTGTAATTTCCATCTCTAGCAAGTCCTTAAAATGCTAATCCTACAGCTTGCTGGGTAATGACTCCAAATTTATAGCAAAAATCATTATGTGAGGAGGCAGTGTGGCACATAATTAATATTCAGAAGTGGACACGTGTAAATTTTCATGGCAAGATGCTTCCCCTCCCCAGAGAGACAACATGGGAAATGATGTGGCGTATCTTTTCTAAGATGAAATTTATTATGGGTTCTTATTTTTTGAGGCCTTGCTAAATGATAGGGTGATGTTATACATCCTGCTAAGCACAGAAGTCAGTAAAGGGGTGGGGAGGGAAATGCCACAGGGCAAAACAAAAGGGAAGTTGGTGCGCATCTTTCAGGCCAGAGTCACTGGGGCCATATACTCTCGCCTCTTGGTACTTGTGCCCCAGACACTAAAGTTTATAGCAGCCTCTTGCCTGATAACTGGTATTTTCATGGGAGCCAGAGCAAGAGTCTGTGACCTGAAGTGAAATAAAAATGAATTTTTTAGTCTTCCCAAGAGTCCTTTTCGGTATTGCTAAGTTGCCCTTGGTTTCGGTTTCTGTGTATTTGATGAGTATTTCATGAGGAAGAAATGCCAATTTTAATCTGATTGAGCCACTGAGAAGTGGATTTTTTTGAAAACAAAATTTTTTCTTCTATTTTTGCCCATTTTATTTTTTCAAGTGCTTTGTGACTTACATTATTTTGTTATGTTTTACTTAGATTTTAGATCACCTCAGATCTGCTTTGGAGAAAGTTAGCGTGTAATTAATCAACAGTAGTAGCAGAAAAAATAACTATAAGCTGTAATTGATCGAGTGATTAAAGGCTTAGTTTGCATCAGGTCTCTGTGATTGGTGTTCCTGGTGTCTCTGAGCTTCAGTGCGACTTAGTGTTATTTGCCCTTGGTTCTTTGAGGAGGGTATCTTTATTCCCACTCTGGAAGGGAGGAAAATTGAAGCACATGTGCCTGGTAAGCACCAGACTGGGGACTTGAGTGAGAATCCTACCCCCTGGGAAGGCTGGGTCCTTCACTGCTGCATTGAGCCCCTGTGAGCACTGTGGTTTTCTTCAAGGCGGCCTGGGTCAGTAGAAGTCATTTGCTTCTTTTGCTGTCTTTTCTCCTGGAATATGGGCCTTACTGGTTTCCCCAGGATAATTGACTTAAGATATGCTCTTTTTAAAGCTTTTTAGCTGGGCCTGGGCACACAGGCCTATGATCCTAACACTCTGGGAAGCTGAGACAGGAGAATCACAAGTTTGAGCCCAATCTGGAAAACTAAGTGACTTAGTGAGACCCTATCTCATAATCAAAATGGGACAATGGGCTGGGGATGTAGCTCAGTGTGAAGGCTAGCATCACTGAATTAATTAATTAACTCATTCATTCATTAAACATTCTGCCTGATCACTTCCAAGTATGACTAATTCACCTGACACTGCTGGATGCTAAAAATACAAATTGCAACCAAGTTTGCTGAATAAACAAAACCCAACAAACCTTGATGTGACTAATGCCAAGAAAAGTAACAGAGTAACTCTTTATGGGGTATCTAGATTTTCACACTGTCCCTTAGCTACTTTGTTTCGTGTAGCCAGCAGATGTTGGGACGCACGGCACCTGCTAAGACAAGTTGGTTTTTTATGGCTGCAGCCTGGCCCACCTCCGTGGGGTTTTATGTGCCCCCTGCCTCCCACGGGGGCCCAGCAGAATCTGCTCTCACTTCAGGAGTGCAGCCAGAGTCTGTGGTAGGTCTTGGGATCTCCATTCAGGAGAGTCTGCTGGGCTTGCTTTGATAGTGCAACCAGGCAACTGCAGGCTGCAATGTAAAAAATGCCAGGCTCTTTTCTGTGGGGAAAAATCATCTGAAAGCTCAATAGCAGGAGAAAAGCACAAGTTTTCTTGCCGTAAAACTTTGAAAACAAGTTGAGGAAAGACAGCTGAGACAACAGAAGTGGCTTATTGTGTCTGTTCTCTTGGCTGAGTGAACCTGCCTGTGGAAAAACTGCCTCCTCACTTGTCACTCACGCAGAAGCTACCGAGACAAGTTGCGGGGTACTTTCCGAGAGACCAGACACCCGGTCCGTTTCCTCAGCCAGAATTCACCCTGGCGAAGCAATGAAGGCCCCATCCACGAAAGTCCAGTGAATCTTCAAGCAAGTCTGAGGTGGTGACTGTCCCCCCCGTCGGATATCCTTGGGGGTTATTTTGATCTTCTAGCTCACTTTTTGTGTCTATCAACCATTTTCAACTAAGACTAAGGACATTTTTGCAATGATCACCTCAGTTCTGTACTGCTCTTTCCTGTTTAAAGAAGGCTCTATGTGAAATGAAAAATATTTAAATGGTATGTGGGTAATCGCTCTTGCCTTATTCATTAGAAAAGTTCTACCATATAATAGTAAATACAAAAGAATATTTTAAAACTCTGAAACAAAATCCTGATTTCTTATACACACAACCAATTGGAAAGCAAATTAATCAGCTTTGTACAACTTAAAACTGTATAAAATTCAAATGGCTGATAAAGTTAAAAGAAATAAATCATTTCAGTTTTTATTATTATTAATTTTGTGGTAGGAATCGAACCCATTGATCTACATCTCTAGCCCATTTTTATTTTTGATTTTGAGACAGGATCTCACTAAGTCACTAAATTGCCTAGACTAAACTTGAACTTGTGAGCCTCTTGCCTGGGTCTCCCAGAGAGCTGGGATTATAGGCCTGTGCCCCAAGGCCCAACACATTTCAGGAATTAAGTAAAAGTAAAACAGTAAGCTATCATTTTTCCTGCTTATCGATTAGAAGAAGATTTTTGAAAATAATGATGTGATGAGAATATAGTAGAAGTTGATACTGATACAACCTTAGGAATGGCTTGATTTGGACATTTAAAGTATTTTTACACGTAAACTGGCAATTTAACTTTTAATAACATATTCCAAAGAAATAGAAATATAAGCTTGACATAGTGGTATATACATGTGGTTGCAGCACTCTGGAATGCTGAGGCAGGAGGATCTCAACTTGGGCAGCTGAGTGACTTCCTGAGACAGTGTCTCAGAATTAAAAAAAGGAGGGGAATCTGAGGATGTAGCTCAGCATAAATTTTCTGCAATAACTATATTATATACTACATAATTGAATAAGAATAAATAAATGATATGGAAAAGTCTAGTTACCTAGTGTCAAATTATTTAAACTTTCTGGAGGTGAAGCTGTAAAGGAAAGCAGCTGAACAGACCTAAGGTCAGCCCGGTGGGTCCGTGACACCAGATTTTAGCAGCAGTTGCACCTTCCCTTAAGCTCTTTGTCATTCCGGCTAGTAAGTATTGAGGGAGAAGGTAAAAGGCATTATTCATTTTTAAGCATCTGGCACATTTCCAAAACACTGAGCCAATTTAATGTAATTACTTTTTCATAATTATAATTTCAGAAGTGCTTCAACTTCAGTTTCAACTAATCTTTAGTCAGCTCCTTATACTTTCTGTCTGTGAACTTGAGGGTTTAAAGGACAGTAAACAAACATTTAGGTACATTAGCTGTCTGCTATTTTAAAAATACCTGTGAAAAATACTTAAAGTAAACTCTCTTTTGGCGACTGAAGGACTAGCCATTAAAGTCATTCTGCTAGCTCCTTTGCTTAAAGTGGTCTACCAGTGACCTGGGTCCTCAGTTTCCTCTAAATGGCTGTTGGCCACAAGCCACAGTGACTTCTTGGGGACATCCAATGACAATAGCAGAATGGTGCCAAGAATGTGGACCCAAGCTTTGAATGATGTTGTGTCCCACAGAGCCGGTGCTGTGCTGTGGCTGGTCTTCACCTGCTGTGGCTAGCTTTGAGAAATTGATGACTAGAGTCTTTCCCCTGGTGTCCCAGTATACTTTCCATTTGCCTTTCTAAATTGCCTGTGAACCAGGAACCACTGTTTGGTCTTATTTAAGTGACGACTGCTGTTCTGGTGGTTGATGTATAAAATCTATGTTCCTGTCTCAATTTTGAGCTACCAAAAATGATTTAAAATAATATTGAAATAGGATTAGGGTGATTAGAACAATTTTTGGTTAAATTTTTATCCTTTCTCCTATGCTTTCTGGCTTTGTTTCCTTTTATTTTATTTCACAGAATTGCCAGGAATTATTTGTGTTCATATGATTTAATGAAATTTCTGTTAACCCTTTCATTTTCCATCCTCCACGTTTCTGGTTAGCATTCTTTCCACATCACATCCTCAGGTAACCTGCCTTGGCATATACACTAGAAGTATATTCTGAAGGTTCCACTGGAGCATGGAAGAGTAGCGTCTAGAGGTTTCCCAGGAGCTGCTTTCTCCTGGGATGCCACTGGGGCCAAGGCTGAAGAGGTATGGAATCAGAGCTTTTATTCCACAGTAGTTAGTCCCAGGGATGAGCCTCATGCTCACAAGGCCCTCCCTGACTTCCTCACCAGGACTGGGATGGGAGAAGTGAAGAGCCAAGGAAAGGTGGCAATAGAGGCCTAGCATTCGTGAAGCCCAACCCTCCCAGCAGACTCTGACCATTCCTGAGCAGCAGGGCTTCCATGGGACCTGACAGAGAAGGCCATATGAGGTCACAGGCAGTGTCAGACCTCAGTCTAATCACACCTCGTTTTTATTTATGAAATGAATGTTGCTAAGCATCTTTCAATATAAAAGTGTGTCTCATGAATACATCTATTTCTTTTTCATGAAATAATTAAATTTTCTATTTTAAGCATAAATCTCTTGTATTTACAGATTTTGCTTTAAGATGAAGAATAATTACATGTTTTCTTTTTAAAACATAGGTGGTCTGATGGAAAGATTTTTTGAATCATGGCTCTGTGTTGCAGGTAATGGAGGAAATCTGGGAGGGATAGTAGATCAAATCCCAAGGGACCCAAGGAAGCACCGAGAATGTTTGTGACTTTTTCAGTCATTCATGTACTTACTCGTATTTTTTATGCTTTGTTTCAAAAAAAATTCCAATAAAATGGCAAGGAATGACAAGATGGCCACTAAAATAAGGAAATTGAATACGGCATTCTCTAAGAAATTAATTGAAAGATAACTAATACTACTGTTTGTTCAGTGATATGTTCATTTCAGTGTTGTTTATGGTAATGAAAAATTGGAAAGCAACTAGTTTCTGAAAGTGAATCAGGATTTTTTTGAGGGGGAGGGGAGATTATTGGTATTGACAATATTGACATTTTCAGCTGGAGCTGTGCATTGTGGGTGGCCTAGCAGCATTGTCCCAAGTTATGACCAGAAAAACTCCAGACATTGTCAAATATCCCACTCAGGGAGCAAAATCATCCCCCACTAAGAAAAGTAGATTCAGAATAGGAGTTATATTTATTTTCTAGGGCTATGAGGACAAATTAAGGACAGATAATTGTTCTCTCACAGTTCTGGAGGGTAGAGGTCCAGACTTCTGGTCGTGCTGGCTCCCATAGAGGTGTGGAGGGAGAGCCTATTCTAGGCCGTACATATAGCTCCTGCCAGTTGCTGGCAGTTCTTGGAGTTCCAGGGCTTCTAGCCTACCTCTTTCTTCACGAAATGTTCTGTTTTACATGTCTCTGTCCAAATTTCCTTGACTTTTAATAAAGATACCCGTCATTGGATTAAAGGCCATTCAAAGCCAGTGTAACCTCATTTTATTTCTGACTTCAATGGTCATATTTCCAAGTAAGGTCACATTCACAGGTTTAAGACTTTGACATATGTTTTTGAGGGATAAAATTCAACCAAAAGCAATACTGTACCCAAAAGGTCTTTAGAAATTTTAACACTGCAATCAATTATCCAATTAATTAGTCATTCAGTTATTGAGAATAGCTTTTATTTAGAAATAGAGGCATGACACATAGACAACATTTCTCAGTTGTCCTTGTGGGAGAAGGGGGAGGCTATGAAATTACTATAAACTTGAGTGTAAATGCCTTAGGTGAAATATAAATTATTCTACCTTTTTAAATTATGTGTGTGTGTGTGTGTGTGTGTGTGTGTGTGTGTGTGTGTACATATATGTGTTTTTAGTAGATATCGAGTTTGGAAAATAACAAAAATGCTTTTGCTTGAAGAGAAATTTTGTATGGTTGGTGTGACCAGACCAAACTGGGAGAAACTTGTAGGTTGACTTTTTGCTGCTACAATGGTTAAACTTTTGGCCTGGTTTTGGTTTAGTCTTACTTAACATACTCAGTCCTGACTCTGGGAAATACAGGGTTAATTCTTGTGATCATACTTTCAGGTCCATGGAAGCCAGGTCATAACAACTGAGTGAGGATGGGAGTTTCCCCAGGAGAGGAGTTTCTACTCTCAATTGCCCTTCTGGGAAGAGGCTGGAGTAGAGCAGCATGGAGACAAAGTCTCTTACTCTGAAGCTACATGAGAAGGTAGAGCTAGAACCTTGCAGATAGAGATACCTAGAGATATCTTTTGGTGGCCCCTTCTGTGTGCAGAATCCTAGAAACAATCATTTTGTAATTAGTAAATCGTTAACCATGGGCTTCCACTAAAGTCCTGGGTAGTGTTGCAGCCTGATTTTAGCTGGCCTTCAAGAAGATAAGGGAGAGAACTGTGTTCAGAGTGGGACAGAGGATTAAGAAAGCTGGTCTTCTCTGTCCACCTTAATCCGTCTCTTCACAGCCTGGTCAGTGAAGGTTGTTTCTTCAAAGGGAAAGGAGCCAGGTGTCTGAGTGAGGGTCAGCTCCAGTCCAGGGAGGAATGCGTAGGTAGCAGTTAATTGTGCAGGCATGGGCTATGATGACAAATGACATGTAGGACAGAGTTCAGCAATGGACAGACAACCTCAAGGATTTTCAGATAAAATATTTTAAATTGTTTACACAATCTGAATTAAATTTTCTTTGCTAAAGAATTGTAAGAAAGAGCTGCACCAAAATGCTAAGATCTTAACACTGATTATATGGGAATGGCAGGGGTATAGGCGATTGTTTTCCTTCCTTTTTTCCTATGGTTTCCAGTGTTTTCAATGAACACACATGAACTTAAGAATTGGGGAAAAACATAAATGTTGTAGAAACAAAGGTTAGTCTGTTGCCCAAAGTAGAAGTGAAAACATACTGAGTCATATAGCATTTTCATTAATGCTTACAGCAGATCGTAGTGCCCAATGACTCACCCCTTTAATTGGTGCTCAGGGAGGCTGACGTAGGAGGATCACATATTCAAGCCTGGACAACTTAGTGAGACCCTGTATCAAAATCGAAATGGAGATGTAGCTCAGTGTAAAGGCCCTGGGCTTGCTCCATAGTACCACAAAAATACACAAGCAAACTCAAGATGTCTGTTTCTCATGGCAAGTAAATAGCCCTCCCGATGGGGTGGGGCTTCTGTTACCTAGCAGGGGACAAATGCTGGGCGGAGCTAGCTGTGCCTCACAGGCCAACTCTGAAGTGAGCTCTCCTGAGGTCTCTTGTTCCCACCTCTTTTTTCCCTTAAGTTCGCTTCTTTTGTGGGTAAAGTTGCCACCCAGAAGCTATAATGGTAGGCCTCACTACCAGGGAAATCCCAGATGACAAATTCATCCTTTGTGCTGGTACAATTGACTTGTCACCTCATTTTTACAGCTAATTAGCTCTTTAGTAAGCAATGGCTAGTGTCAGAGGTCACCTGATACCTGATTCTGGTAAATTGACCGTAAATATTACTGTCCATCTGTATTTGCTGTTCAAAACCTGCTTAATGACCAGATTTTAAACTCTTTTTGTAAGTGACCCTGCTCATTTCTGTTGCTAAGATAATGTTTCCAGACAATGAAGCACATCTTCCCCACGGTCACCGGTTGCACTCCATCAGCCTTTCAGTCAGTCCCGCAGCCCGGGGGCACAGTGCACAGTTTCAGGCATGCCCCGGACGTCCCCACTCCTCCTCTAAATTTGAAAGTTGCAGAAGGAATCTCTGTTCTGATTCTGTTTCTCATTATTATGACTTGTAGCAACATTTTATGGCTTTATCACAAAACACTGGTAACACTGAGAGCAGCTAGTAGTTATTGAAGGGTCACTATTTGCCAGGGTCATGTATGTTCAATCTCTTGATTCTAACTGTCCTATGTGGAGGTAGTTTTAGTCTTTTAATAATACACAAGGAAACTGAGACTTGGAGAGGTTATCATACAAATACATAGATAATCAGAACTGTACTCTGTTCTGCCTGGCTACTAATTCAAATCTCATAGCGTGTTAGCTGTACAGCTTTATGAATCTAGTATACTTGGCTTTCCCTGTGGTACTGGGGATTGAGCCTAGGACCATCACACTGTGCTACATCCCCAGTCCATGTTTATTTTTGATTTTGAGATAAGTTCTTACTAAGTCATTAAGCTGCCCAGGCTGGGCTTGAACTTGTGATCCTCTTGCCTCAGACTCCCATAGTGCTGGGACACCAGTCCAGCCTTCCTGGCTGGTTGAAATGTTAAGAAAATATTCACAGGGTAGAGCGTGTGTCTCAGTTGTCATTTGTTATAGAACACTTATAGGCCACTTACTTAAAAAAAAGATAGGACAGTCATAACAAGAGCAGATTAGAGATTTGCCTGTGGTCCAGTTTCAGAGTGAGCTGGGTAATCTACAGGGGCACTGGCAGTGGGAACTGAAGTGGGGCAAGTCTGCAAGCAAGTTATTCTCCCAGGGACAGCATGTGCTGACCTGTGCCAGTGTGTTCAGGAGCAAGGCAAAGCAACAGGTGGCTCAATGTCAGATGGGAGCAGGTCAAAAACCTGAGATTTCTACATCAGTGAAATTCCATAGGGGACATGTTGTGGCTGTGGTCCTGAAGTGGTGGCAAGCACATTTCTGACAGGCATGACTCACTTGTTTCTAAACCTCAAATGTGTTTTCAGAGGTTTGAGCAGGTTTCTCCCCTTCCTCCCCAACACATGTCCCTACTTCTTCCAGTGTAGTGAGGAAGGCATAGGAAAAGGGTTATGTCATTGATCGCTGATGAGATGTCCGGGATTTAGTCTTGAGTAGACAGAATCTTTAGTGTTGGCTACCCCAGTTTGCCTAGAGATGGCAATAAAAATCAGAGAAGACAGAGATTACAGTTTCCTTTATGATAGGCTGAACAGATACAGTAAGAGTATTGATGATAATAAAGGCAGAAAACAAGCAAAATTGTACTTTTTATTTGGAGCAGCCCAGAACCTATGTACCCGACCTCTGTGTGGATTCAGATTGCAGACTTAAAAATAAGAGAGGTTCAGAATGCAAATGCGGACAGTAGCATAATTAACCAGCCAGCCACTAAGTGTATTGAATAGGCCTGTGTGATGTAGTCAGCCTGATGTGTCGTGCCCAGGGGTGACACAGTCTTTGACCTTATCTCGAGAGGCAAAGTAGGTGTAGAGGAGATAAACAAAGGCCAGCTGCTTCACCTTCAAGTTGAAGACAGGCTCTATGGCTGAGGGAACTTCGGAAGCCAGCCTGAATGAGAAGGAGGGAGATCCTGATTGGGAATCAACAGTCTCATACCTGATTCCTGGTTTTGCCACTGTTGCTGAGTGGCTTGAAACAGGTGAACTTCTCCCTCAAGCATTTTTTTAGTTTTTCATTTGTGAGATGAGGGCATCAGAGTCTCTAAGATCTTCTCAGAACTAATATTCTAACAGGATCTATAGGTCCAAACCACAGGGTCAGTTGTCTCATGAATGGAGGTGTGAGAGGCTTGAGAGGAGGCACAGGGGGAGGAAGGAGAGAATTGGTTTAGAATCACCTGTGGTAGAGATGGTGGGGGTGGGCTGGAGGAATAGCACAGCAGTTCGAGCACTTGCCTAGCAAGCACAGATTCTGGGGTCGATCCTCAGCACCACATAAGCTGTGTGGAGTGGCACAGGCTATAATTCCAGCATTTAGGAGGATGAGGCAGGAGGATTTCTGTGAGTTCGTGGCCAGCCTGGGTGGTGCGCTAAGATATGGCAACAAAGGCCTGTCCCTCTAAACCTTGGTTCTGTCGTCAAGCCTAAAACCAAAAAGCCATTTTTGGTTCCTTGCTAATCATGTCTAAATCCATCAGAAATATATACTCAGATTAGTTGGATTCTCTTCCTCCTCTCTCACCAGGGGCTCACCCTGGCTGCCAGTAGCTCTTTTTCAGAAGAAAGCAACATTGAAACTGATCCAGAATCTGTCTGCTGTACAGTAACCCCCTAGGGAGCAGCCAGAGCAACCTTTAAAACTTATGAATGGATCTGGTCGCTGCTCTGACTCACACCACGCTCAGATGGCGTGGAAGCCACTTCCCGTCATCCCCTTGCCTCATTCCCAGGAGCCGCATGGGCTGGCCGGGCTTCCTCAGCACCCTGGCCTCTGGCACCTGGACCCTCTTGTCTGCTCTGGGGCCTCCTGCTCATCGTCGCACATCTCTAGCACACTTTTGTCTTAGGCTCAAGAGCCACCTTTTCCAGAAGGCTTCTTTGAGCTTCTTCTAGTCATAGTTTATCACAGCACTCTGTTTCACAGACTTTGTAGAGTAATTGGAAATTCTTTTGTGCACTTATGGTATCATATCACCTCCTCCATTAAAATGTACATCTAGACGGAATGGAAACCTATTCCATACTACCCATTTTTTTTTTGTGTCACCTGTTAATTACATTACATTGAATTATATTACTTTAAATGTATGCTGTGAATGAAAGCATACTTAAATAACAAATGGGAATAAAACAGAGTGATATAGCCCATGGTTTTCAGATGCCATGGACCACTTATACGGCAACTTGGATTCAGTTCCCAGAGTTGCCCTTTTTTGGCAGCCAAGTTACCCTGGCAAGAGATGTAACCTCCACATGGTCAGGTGTAAGTCGAAAAAGACAATGGTGTTGACATCACTGGCTGGGAGGTGCACGATGCGGAACAGGGCAAGACCCCTGTGCTAAGTGCTTCATAGAATTAAGTTCTTTTTCCATTTTGTATTTCACCTGTGTCCTTTTGTCTTAGTCACTTCTCATTGCTTGGGCAGAATATCTGACGCCCACAGTTTAAGGGAGGAAAGATTTATTTTAGGTCACAGCTTCACAAGGTCACAGTCGACACACGGGTGGCCAGCAATGGCAGAAACACAGGCCCAGCCACAAGGATGCAGGACACATAATGGCAGAGGTGCCGCAGCTCCAAGGCAAAACACGTGGGTGGTGCCTGCAGACACGAGCAGCCAGGAAAGAGACAGGCTGCCTTCTTCCCTGACAGCCCAGAAGGAACCAACCCTACTGACTCCTTCATTTTGCATTTCTGGGCACCAGTGTCATAGGAAGTAAATTTCTGTTTCATTAAACTACCAAATTTGTGATGATTCTTAGTAGCAGTCCTTGGAAACTTAACACATTCCGTGAGTTCATGAAGACCCACAGTTAATACACGGAAGACACACAGACTTATAAAGATTATTCTGATCTTAGCCTCTTATAAGAAATAAAATCTGCCTTAACAATGCACTTAGAATTTGTGCGTTTCTGTTTCCACAACCGCAGCAAAGGTTGCCTTTGTTACCTTTTGGATAGAAGCATATTAGTTTTAGGTGACAGTTTTTCTAGGATACTTTCATTTTCTACAGATTGTCGCATAATAGTTTCTGTATTTGAACAATCAATATAATAATCCAGCTAATTGGAATGGTAAAAAAGTAAAGGAGTTGATAAATCTTCTTATTTCCCCCAAAGCTTGCTTGTTTTCTTCCTTCCTCCCTTCCTTCCTTCCTTCATTTCTTTCTTTCTTTCTTTCTTTCTTTCTTTCTTTCTTTCTCTCTCTCTCTTTTTTTCTCTCTCTCTCTCTCAGCTATCTTGTCTGTGCTTTATGAATCGCCTGTGTTCCATTTGCAGGCTTTTCCTCTGCTTCTTCGTTTTTGCTTGGCGCATTCTCTCTGGCATGATGATCATAAACAGGTCCATCTTGGATTGTTTGCCATCTATAGAAGCTGCTGCTCCTTTAGCCCATTGGTAGTACTGATAGGAGACTGGAGGCTGGGCACATTTCCTTCTGGCTCCATCCATGGTTGGGTACATTTATGCCATAGCTGCTTCCCTCTAAAGACTGTAACTCTCTCTGATCAGTTCATTCTTCCCCTATGTGTCTCATGCTCACCACGCTCTGGGCAAATCAGATTTTGTTCTTGGCCATTTCAAGAATAAGCTATAGGAACTAATATCCCTTGGATTCTGGGTACCTCACCATCCATTGTTGGGTTCTTTCACTCTGTCCATAACTTTATAAATAGTATCTTCATTAAAATCTCTTGAGCAATCTACGTAGAGTTCTGTTTTTTTTTAATGAAATCTTGATTTTAATGCTATGGTGTTGTGGGTAGGCTCTGGAGTGTCTCCCAAAACTCTCATGTATTTTAATGGAACCATGTGATGTTGATGGATTGGGGTCTGGTCTGGAGGGGTGGATTACAGTTAAGTTAGGATTAATGGTGTGTAGTGGCCACACCTGGATGCAGGAGGGACTGGTTACTGGGTGGAGACCTGAAAGGATACATAAGCTGCACCTGCCTTCCTGGAGGACTGGGACTAGTCTCAGCTAGCCTCAGTTTTTCTTCTTGTTTGTGAGAAGCTGCCTTTACCTCTCTGTCTGCCATGTACTTCGATTGTTGCCGGCCAACCTTGAATGGACTGTGACCTTCAAGACTGTGGGCTAAAATAAACCTTTCTTGTCCTAAGTTTGTGGGTGTTGGGTATTGAGTCACAGCAATGAAAAAGTAACAAAGACATACGGTTAACTACTAGAACAAAGGATTAAGAATCCGAACTTGGACTTCATCTGCTTGGTCTTAACTCATGGTCAGCTGGTAGTCTAACTTTGCCCTAATTGACTGAGATTCATTTTGACTGAGATTCATTTTTACTGCCCCCCTCCCCAGGCTAAGATAAGGGGATGTACCTACCTACCACCCAGGACAGTATTGAGTCTAACTGAATAGCCTTAAGTTCATATTGTAGGTGGATTCTCAATGGAGTTCATTAGTTGACTTCACGTCCTATTGCAGACAATGTTGACATTTGTTTGGTTTCTGTATGTTGAGTTGGGTTCTGTCTTTGGGCTCAGGCCCTTTGGAGGTGGGTATCATTGAGTACACCACTTTCATAGATGACCTATGAAACATCTCCCACTACCCTCCTACTTATCTCTCTTGGGCCATACTGACTACAGAGGCCAATTTTATAGATGATGCAGTTATAAGGATGATGCAGTTATAAGATGCAAGAAGCCTGGAGAATGACTAGCAAATGAGGCTTTATTGTGTTAATCACTGAGATTTTGGTTACATGCATTACCTCAGCCCTGCCTAGCATATTTTGTAATAAGTAGATTGATTCTTTCCTAAGACTTTAAGCTTTTTGTCTAGAAATATTCAACCAATTATCTTTCTTCTCCCTGACACCAAGGTCATAGTAGACATTGTTAGTTAACAAAGGTATTCTTTCATGCATTTACTGGGCATTTGAATGTATTCATCTGACAACTGCCTACTCATTTCAGTTGCCCATTTTTCAATCTGGTCTTTGATTTTTATTTTTTTTTTTATTCCTTGTATATTCTAGTTATTAACCTCCTCTCTGAGGTGTGGATGGTATTTTTTCCATTTTATCTCCATTTTATCAATTCTCTCTTCATTCTTTTGATAGTTTTCTTTGCCATGTAGAAAATTTTAATCTGATATAATCTCATTTGTTGATTCTGGAAGCTATTTCTTTCACTTCAGGTGTCTTGTTAAGAAATTCCTTACCCACACCTATATCTTCTAGATTTTTGACTATTTCGTCCTCCTGAAAGTTCAGTGTTTGCACTTTAAGAGCTGTCTTTGATCCACTTTGATTTGATTTTTGTATGTGGTGATCAGTGTGTGTCTAGATTCGTTCGTCTGCATGTGGATAGCCAATTCCCCCAGCACCATTTATTGAAGTGGGTATCCTTTTTCCAGTATATGGTTTTTTGCTCCTTTGTCAAAGGTCAGGTAGCTAAGAATATCTCTGCATCCTCAGTTCTGTTTCATTGGGCTACCTCCATGTTCTTGTGCCAGTATCATATGGGTTTGTTTTAATCACTGTTGCCTTGTAATATAACTTGATGTCTGGAATCATGAAGCCTTTGTCTTATTACTCAGGATTGCTTTGGTTATTCTAGTCTCTTTTGTTCCATATGAATTTTAAGATTGTTTTTTCAAGTTCTATGAAAAAAGTATTTGTTATCTATATCAAAAAGTGTTTTGATAGAAATTGTGTTGAATCTGTGTATCAGTTTTGGCAGTTCAGCCATTTTGACAATGTTAATTCTGCCTATTCCTGAATAGGGAATGTCTTTCCATTTTCTAATGTGCTATGCAGTACATGAAAAGATGTTCAACACCCTTAAGCAGTAGAGAAATGCAAATCAATACATCACTAAGACATCATCTTACCTCAGGGAGAATGGCATATAGCAAGAACTTGAACAGCAATCAATGCTGGAGAGGTTGTGAAGTAAAAAGAAACCCTTTTCTACTGTTGGTAGGACTACAAACTGGTAAAACCAGTATGGAAAGCAATATAAAGACTCCTCAAAAGACTGAAAATCAATATTTCATTCAATCCAGCAATACCTCTTCTGAATTAAAAGCAATGTATATCAGAGATATATGTACTCCCATATTTACAGCAGCACAACTAAAATAACAAAATTGTGCAAGATGCCAAAATATCCATCAATGGACCAATGAATACAAATGTGCTATATTGCACAATGGAGTATTATTCTTCCAAAAATACTGGTAGATTTGGTGTTTTTGTAGGTAAATGGATATAATTTGAGTAAATCATGCTCAGTGAAGTGAGTCAGATTCAGAAGGTTAAGTATCAAGCGGTTTTTCTATTATGAGAAACTCAGAACACAGGCATTTATAGAACCAAATAGAGATAATATCGAGAGTCGGGAAGGATGAGGGTGGGTGTGGGAGGGCCAAATAGGGTGAGAAAAAGGGATGTTAATGTCAGTGCAACATATATATATATATATATATATATATATATATATATATATATATACACACATAAAATAGTCATGCTCAATGTATCCCTTGTGTACTGCATAAACATACTAATAAAAATGGGGGGGGTATTTTAACTCACAGTTTCAGAAGGTCTCAGTAGGTGGGAAGCTGGAAATAGTGGAATCACAAGGTGGGGCCACAGTTAGAGCCAGAGCTAGAGCCAGTGCTCTGGAGACAGAGGTCCTCATGGTAGAACAGAGCCAAGTCTCAGTGAAGGGTGGAACCGGCAACGCTCCTCCAGGTTGAGTTCCAAGCATCCACCCCTTCCAGCCAGGCTCCACTTCCCACTAGTACACAGTATCCATAGGAAAAACAGGCTTTTGAGGAACACTTCAGATCCAAAACACAATTTTTGGCCCCTGACCCCAAAAAGACATGTCTACTCTCTTAAGCAAAAGGCAGTTAGTACTTCTCCAAGAGTTGCCGAAACAGTTTCAGCACTGTTAAAAAGTCCAAGTCCAATGTATCTGAGATACAAGGCAAATTTTCAGCTGTGAGTTCCTGTGGAAACCAAAGAGTTAAACACTTCCAATACACAATGGCACAGGTAAAAATTCCCATTCCAAAGGAGAGGAACAGGAGGATAAAAGGCAATCAGACCAAAACAATTTCTAAATCCAGCAGGGCAAGAGTTAAATCCAGTGGTCCTGTATCCAGCACTTGGGGTAAACTGCTGCAAGATATAAACTTCTAAGGCCTTGAGTGGCCTCACCCCTATGGCATGGCTGCTGGCTGCAACCTCTATCTTCTGTGCTGTGGGTTGAATCCACTCATGGCTGGCAGTTTTCTTCGGCAGATGATCCATGCTCATGGCCTCTCCAAATTCCTGGGTTCTCCACTGCACTTTGGCTTCTCCTTCACAACTTCACACCTTGCCCTCCCAGATGCACACTGCCTGGCCTCTAAGGCCTTCCTCTGAAATCTGGGTGGTAGCCTCCATGAACCCACAACTCTTGCACTCTGCAAGTTGGTAAAGCCAGGACCATGTGGACATTGCCAAGGTCCACCACTGACTTGAGCAGTAGCCTGAATCCCTTGGACAATAACTGCTGAAATCTCTGAGTTCTTAGATGGTTGAATTCTAGGTGGCTGGACTCTGGCACACTTTTTTTTCCTTTGGCCCAGAGTTTTACCTCTCCGAGCAAAGTCTTTCGCCTCTCCACCCTTGAGATGCTAAAGGACGGGGTCTTGCTGACCTTTAAGATGTCCTCAAGGCGTCTTTGCTCCAGTCCTGATGGTAAGCACTCGGTTTCTTTTTAGTGCTAATCTCTTTAACTTCTCTTTGCTCTTTGGCCCCACCACTGTCAGCCATTTTGGCCTGGCACTAAAAACCTATTATATCATTTTTCTCTGCCAGGTCTTTCACTATAGACTTGGCTAAAAGCTGCAAATAGCAGCCATGTAACAGCATGAATATCTGTCTGCCTTGATATTTCCCCCACCAAATTAAGCAGCCCACCACCCTTAATCTCAGTTTCAGGCTAAGTCTCTGGACAAAGGCAAAATGATGGCAAACTTTTTGCTAGAGCATAGCATGCAAATTTTTTAGACTACCTGCCAATACAATCCTCCTTCCCATCTGAAAGTTCTTGAGCCTGGCCTTTTCAATCCACAGTTCTATCAGCATTTTGGTCTTCTGAGTTCCCACCAGTATCTCCCATAAAACTTGGCTGACAGCACTCCAAGTCTTCTCCAGTCAACATCCTCAAACCTTTCCAAACTTCTTCAGTAAAATCAGTTCCAAAGGCTTCCAAACCACACGGTCAGGTAAAGTCACAGCAACAATCCCACTCCTCTGGTACCAATTTCAGTCTTAGGTAGTTTTTTCATTGCTGTGACTCAATACCTGACATGTGCAACTTTGAGGAGGAAAGATTTATTTCAGCTCACAGTTTCAATAGGTTTCAGTCCATTCATAGGTGGACAGCTGGGATATAGGGGAATCACAGGGTCACAGCTAGAGCTAGAGTCAGAGATGGTACTCCAGAGATAGAGATCCTCATGGTGGAACACCCTCATGGCCAAGTCTTGGAGGAAGAGCGGAACCAGCACAGACCCTTCCAGGTCAAGCCCCAAGCATCTGCCACTTCTAGCCAGGCCCCGCCTCCCACCAGTACACAGTATTCATGGAAACAACGAGCTTTAGGGGGACACTCCAGATCCAAACCACAAAAGACATTAACACTTTTTAGTTGAAGAAAGTAGATCACAGTGCCTAATCAAATCCAGAGAACAGTAAGAGTTAATAGGGCATTTCATTAATTCCAAACTGTAAGAGTGAGTATACAGGCTATACTGACACTGAGTTTGAGGTCTTATTTTTCAAAATCATTTGTTCCATTTTCGAACAAGGTAGGATGAACAATTAAATTTAATGATCTAACAGCTCAGTCTTTCTGGCTGGCTTCTTCATCCTTGCTGGCTATTAAACATGATTTTCCCCAGCTTAGGGATTTATTATTTCTTATTTGGGGCCTCTGTAGTCATCTGCATGTAGGAAGTGTTGGTCAAGTAGTAACAATTTCATCAACATTTGAGGGCTCAAATATGCCCAGAAAATAATAACTTATTTATCTCAGTCTTGATCTGGCCTTCCAACGTGGCATGTCTCTGTGTGCTGCGGCTGGTACCTTGATTCTTCAATGATTTGAAACAAACATTACAGCTATTCCACCACTAGACTACTAAGGAGACTGAGATGACACACCCCGAAGTCAAGTGGCCTGATTTAATCTCAGCATCTCCATTTTTACTTCCTAACTCTGAACTTCAGATAACTTAAAAATATGTTGGTTGCTTAATTTCTTTACTTATAAAACATTAAACGATAATAGTTTGAATCCTTAGAATTATGGTGACTAAGTGAAGTAACTTTTGTGATATGGTCAGAACAACGTTTGGTAATTATTATTGATAAAAGTAAATGAAAACAAAAATCTTGAATTCAGCCATTAAACTCCTGATGACAGGCCTTCAGGTAGGGTGCCCAAGTTCAACAGTCTACAGGTAATTTATTTCTATGAATTAGCTCTTTGAGATGTTGGGGAAATACTGGCTACAATTTTCTTCTCATTTAAGAGAAAAAGGAAGAAAACTGGAAAGCAGTGATACAAAATCTTGACCAATGTAACACAACACGTCAGCATTTAGGAAGTGATGGATTTATTTTTACTTGAGAAAAGTCACCCTGCATCTTCCTCGGGTATCATTACAAGGGAGAAAATGTCCACTCGACGGTATCCTCCAATCTTTCTTGCCTTGCCTGCTCATTCTTTCTGTAAACTCCCCATGTGCTTCCACATTATACAGTCTGCTCAAAATGAGGAAGTGGATTAATGGCTTTCATGTATGAGGATCTTCTTGCAGCTCCCCAGGGTTTTGCCTATTTTCAGCTTGGTTTCACAAGTGGTGCCTTACGTTTCACTCTTGTTTTCTGTGACACTTGCATTCATTTCTCTCCCATTAGGAGTTGGTTAGGCTTCATTTTTTGTTTGGAAGGTTGGCAACTCCTTTCTTAATCTGCTGTCTTAAGTGATGTGGCAAAGTGGATTGAGCACAGATGTTGGGAACAACATCCGGTACCAATCCTGAAGAACTGTGTGACTTCAACAAATAATATGACTCTTTGAAATCCAGTGTCCCCACACGAAAGAGGAGTACTTCACAAGTGGATAGTAATTTACAAAATTGTTATGAGAAGTTAGATATCATACATACGATGTATACTATCAATGATTGCTGCTTGATAAATATTATTTTTCTCTTCCCTTTTGTTCCACTCTGAACAACATTCTCCTGCTGTCTGGTCACCCTAGGGCCTTGATGATACCTAAGGACCCCTTTCATGTTAGTGTGATAACTTCCCCCCCATACTTAGTAGGTGACACTAGAGATAACAGAAGAAGAGGAATGAGAGAGGAGTTATAGATGTTGAACTCTGTCTAATTCCTCCTACCCTCCATTTACCACTAATTCTGCATTCCAGTGAGATGGAGTGTGATCAGTCTCTGGAAGTCTGCTCTGCCTGCTATTTAAATATTAATAATTCTGTCACGTGCATGCCTGAAAGTGAATCCAAACACAAGCACAAATGACTGTGTTGTGTATGGAGGCTGGACTCCAAAGGAAGGGAGATATGGTGCATGCCACGCAGTCCCAGTGTGTCGCACAGACCAAGGATCATATACAGAAGATACCTGGAGAACTTTTACAAAATATTAGAGTGGCAAATAAGAACAAATCACTTAATATAAATCCAATTTAATATGTTTTAAAATATTTAAAGGAGAGAGATTTGCATCAAATCAGAGACATTTTAGGGCAGTTTTTATGGAGTAGGTATTGTGCTTGAAACAGGAGATCAAAATCAAAACAATGCATGCTATCATATACGTCTCAGTCAGACAAAAGAGGTGAATATCTATATCGTACAGTGAAGAGTCCTTGGTCAGTGCATGGGAAAAATGGTCTTTGAAGTACTGTTAAAATGGTTTTAGGAGGTGGTAAGCTAGGAGTGCAAACTCAAACCTCTGGAGCAGTCAAGAACATAATTTAGAAGATAGAAAAGCAAGGAAGAACAATAGAATGTCAGTTCAATATCTGATATTCTTATTCTTTGTTTATGAGCACGTTGCTCTGACTGCCATTGTTATTCAGACAATTAGTGCCTCTTTTCACTATTGAGTAAAATAAAGTATAACAACATTCATCCAACAGTCTAGGCCACATAGCCCTGCAGAACTACGGTCAGAAACTCATGCAACCAGGTAGTGAGGTCCTTGGTATTATCATTGTACTCTGGATTTTCTATAAAAAAGAGAACAGCAGAAGTTGATACGCTAAAGTGCAACTGTTACTCATCCCCAGTATTCTAGAGTAGATAGGGCATGACAGAGATTTCAGCCAGTTCTTTTTTTTTTTTTTTTTAGGAAATATTAGCTAGAAAAATTTCTTCTCCCAAAATCCATAAATCAAACTATTTTCTTAATATTCCTATTTTAATTGTTGAAAAATAATTTAAAAACTAAACACTCTATGAACCAGAATAAAAAACATGCTTATAACTAAATAACGTTTACACCCAGCAGGTTGAGATGTCTGGATTGGTTAGGCAGAGAAGACGGGGAAGAGATTGGGCTGTACAGGGAACAGCTGGAGCAGCCTGAGAGGGATAGGGGCCATTTTGAGGTTCCCAGAACACACAGACGGGAAAAACTGTGAACCTTGGAGCCCCAGTTTAAGGACTTCATATTCTACTTCCGTTGTGGAAGGAAGCCACCCTGGAATCTAGTGTCTGAAGCATTGTTCAAGGTGGATTTATCAAGACCTGTGGGGTGCTCAACTTTTTGATGGTACTCCTCCCTCAGCTTCCTCTAGACCAAATGCTTCAGTCACCCAAATTGCAGTTTCCTGAGATCTCCAACAGAGTCAAGGCTTCCCTGTTCTCATTCACTTCCATTGCCTGAAAGGTTCTCTGTCCAGGAGGGAAACAAATTCTCACCTGTGAAAGGCTGACTCCATGATACAGTTCTTCCGAAGCTTTTCCTAGTTCTCCTTGCTTCGCCCCTCCCCCCAATAGCTGTCCAACCCCAACATGCAAAATTAACTGGTCCTACTTTGCATCCACTAGTGTGTGTTCCAGGTTGTACCTACAACACTTTAGTGGGCTCATTTTCTTAAAGAACTACCTTCCTTGCCAGTCTGTATACTCTTCTGGGCCAAGGAATATCCTCCTATTGTCTGCATTTCTAGATTGTAGCCCAGTGCTGGGTATGTAATAGACTCTAACGTGCCTTATGAGTGAGTGAGAAGAAGGGTATTTTCTGAGGTTGCAGAGTCTGACTTTTAAAATTTTTTATTGACTCATAAAGATTCTGTACACTTACCAAGTGTGGTGTTGTATTTTGAAATATTTGTGTAGTAAATAATGACCAAATCAGGCTTATTAGCATTTTCATCACCTTAAGCTTTTATTGTTTCTTTATATTAGGAACATTCAAAATCTTCTCTTACAGTGACTTTGAGAGATACACTGAGCTTTTGTTAGCTGTTATCACTTTGGTAAGCTATAGAATGCTAGAACTCAGCTTTCCTTTCTTCTAAGTGCATTTTTGTGCACATTTACCAGTGCTTCTCTCCCCTCTCCCTCTCTTCCCCATCTCCGGTTCTGGTGGCCATCAATGTTCTTGACTTCTTTGAGATCCGCTCTTTAGCTTCTACCAACAAGGGCAAACATATGGTATTCGTCCTTCCGTGCTGTTGCAGTCCACTTGTCCTAGAAGGGAGGAATGAACAAAAAGACGGAGACAAAAGACACACACACACACACACACACACACACACACACACACACACACACACACACAGAGGGGAAGACTGCAGCCACGAGAGACTGCGCTCTTTATTTTTATAGGTGCCTAATGCAACCCCCTGTCTTACTAGCTGACCTTTACCCCAATTCTGTCTTGCATCTCTTACTAGACCACCTAGCTTTGTTATCTAGTCAAGGAACCTCAAAGTCTGCCATAGTCTGCTTGCATTTGTTTGCCACAAGCCAAGAGAGGCCCTCATTTGCAAGAGACCACCAGCCCCTCCATGTGCAGGCTCACCTTGGGTGGCAAAACAAGAATTGGCTGAGACCCCAAGCCCTTCCTGTTTGCAGGCAAGAGCCCATCATCTCGACTGTAAAACAAAAGACTACCTGGGATTCCAAGCCCTTCCTGTTTGCAGGCAAGGTCTCTTCATCCCAGGGGGCCAGACAAAGATATCTGTCTCCCTTGTGAGAACAGAGTCAAACTCCAGACTAGTTTAATTATTTAAGCTTTGGTGGTCTGTGTCTTTAATTCTTGGTTCCCTTCACTGTTCCTGATTTATTTCACTTTACACAATATCTTCTGGTTCTGTGTATGCCACAGTGGGTTTGGAAAGCTACAGTTTCTAAATATATCATCTCTTAGATATTTTGTCTGTTCATCTGAGATATTTTGGCTATTTTCAATTGCCTTTTGGATTCAATCAGTTCATTTATGTCTCTCTTGTAAGATATCAGCAAATCTGACGATCCTTTCAAAGTGGCTTGTATCAACTGTTTTGCATAACAAACATTCCAAGCATCCACACCTAAAACACCATTCAACTCCCATTATCACTCTTGGGTTCCTATGTCAGATGTGTTGTTCTGTTGATTTGAGTTGGACTGAGCTGATTTCTGCTGGGTGTGTTCAGGTGTATGTAACATACCCTTAAATTATTGCTTTCCTAGATATAATATTAGCTTGACTGGATTTGTTGTCTAGATTATTTTTACAAACCTGCATGCCTTTGTCAGCTAGATATTTGTTGGCATCTGGCAAATACTTAAGAGTGCAGGAACTGGCCCCACACTATCTGGTTTTGATCCTCAACTCCATTATTTATTAACCGTGGCTCAGTTTCCTTATGCATAAAATAGGGGCAGTAACAAAAAGATTAAGTAGGTAAATATCAATAAAGTTAGGGCCTTAGAACAAGGTGAATGTTTATACTTTGTTAGTTATTTTTTAAAAATCTGAATTTCCCCCAGCCCTTCTCTCTTCCCTTTTAAAGTATAGACAACAATTAACCTATTTGCTAAGTTTGTTGCAAATATTTATTCATGGGAGGCACGTTAACACAGTGCCTAGCACATCAGGTACGTTGTGATCATGCAGTGTTGTTACTCTGTTGATACCATGTGGAACTAACCAAGAAATTGAAGCCACCTTTTCTTGTTTTCCAGGAGTTTAGAAACATTTTATCTCTTATTTCAAGTATTTTCTTTTCTCATGCAGATGTTGGAATTTATTTACTTATTTTCCTTGCCAGGCCCAATGGGATCAGAGGAGAGTCTCAATCCTCTGAGAAAAACTGCAAGGCAGCATTTGAGTAGAGGGTGCTTTATCCCTTCCTAAAAGGTAGGGTGTGTGAGGAAAGTGAGTCCTCAAGTCACCCTACTTCTGAGAGACCCACATAGGTATCCTCCGCCTTGGTAGTGAGCCTGTTGTGGGACTAGTTTTCACTGCTTCTTCTTATACCACTTGCTTTTGGATTATGTGGAGAGGTACCTGATCCCAGCTTGTCATCCTTACTGTATCCAACAGATATTATTGATTTGTTGGAAAGATGCTAAAATAAGGAATCGATAGAGCAAATAATGATGAACCACTGAAAAGCATATACTTAGATGGTAGAAGTCACCTCAAATATGTTGTGGTTGCATGATCATAGAATTTTGTGGCTAGATTTAAAGTTACTCAACTACAGTATACTCGAAGGCTATCTGGCACGTGGTAAAAGCTGAATAACTCTTAAATGCACGAATGATAAGGTTATAGAAATGATTACTAACATGAATTACAATGCTGCACAAGAAAGCCATTTAAAAGCTGTGATTATTCTATTATGAATGAGAAGATTTCTCAGCATTTTGAAATATCTGTCAGAATTGTTTCTGTAAATAACAGATAATGAATTTCATTGTGGTGGCATGATGGAATTTGTAAGTTGGACACAGCAGGTGTATGGGGCAAAGAAAAGCAGGCTGAAATTGTATGCTTGAATTAAGGAAGCAACCTGAACATTAAGTATTCAAGATTTAATAGAATTGAAGTGCTGATCCATGGCAATGCTGTGCAGAGCCATTTGTCACTGTGTTTGATTACGCAATAAAGACTTACTTGATTCTAAAGCTCTGTGGTGGGACTAGATTTGGAATCAAAGAGACCTAGCGTACCAGCTTGCATGTACACAGTAGGAATGACAGCCACATAGGCTACGATCTGCTTCGTCCTCCAAGAAGTCATGCAAAGAGATGGCCCTGCCTGGATGTAAATCTCTTCTCTGCTACATAGTAACTATGTTATAAGCAACATTTAATTAACCCTCCGTGTTCTCTTTCCTTCCCTTCTGGGGTGAGCACTAGTTTGGATAACCATAGAAGTATGGAAAGTTACTTACGAGAGTGTTTTGCTTAGAATTGGTAATGTTTTTCCTGCACAGCCACTTATTAATGAATCATAGGAGGGCATTGGTGGTGGCTCTGTGTGAGGACAGGCATGTTTTCATCTGGGCTTTTTGCCTCACAGACAAGGCAGCTTTACCAAGGCCAGTGTTTCAATCCATGAAGTCTGGGCTCAGTTCTCCTTGGGCTGCCTACTGGCTCTTCCATATCACCAGCTTTATGACCGTAGAGTTCTTTTCTGTAAGGTGAGAGCCACAGTAGTGCCTGTCTTATAGGAGTGTAAGGAGAGTTAAGTGGGTCAACAAGCATAGGGATTTCGAGCAGCCAAAGTCACCTACTTATTTCACACAGGTATCTATTGTTGAATGTGGAGGGCATTCAAAGAGCTGTGGACCAGCATTGTAAAGAACTTGGTGACTCTCTCTGTTGCCTGTGCAGGACTGCTTTTCTCTAGTAATGCAGGCCACTGGATTAATAGCATTTTGTGGCTTGATCTATCATGGACTTTAAATTATTTAACCAGTGCTTTGGTGGACATTTTCATTATATCAAAATTCAAGTAATAATGGAAATTGTGGAAAGAATTATGAGTTTTAGTCTGTAAATATAAGACAAAAATAAAAATCACCAAGATCCTCAATAAATTTTCTTTTCAGTTGAGGCCCAGAGGCTTGCTAGGACCCTCTCCTGAATATGTGGATGTACATATGAACGCGTGTTTATATATATATGAATGCATATATATGTATAAATTTATGTATGTTTATATTTATTTTCTTTCATGTCCAATAATTCTCTTTCTTCATCCTTTTTGTATTTGACAACCATTGGAATGTATTCAGTGTGTATGTTTTCGTTCGGATGTGTGTAGTCATTCTGTGCGTGTATAAATATCACTGTGTAAGCTTATTGTGCTCTACGCACTTCTTTCGGTTCCTTCATTTTCTTTTCTTATTTGCTTTTGAAAGCAATCTGCGTTGCTCTCTGTGTGACTTGCTACTAATGGCTGCAAGTATCCCATTTAACCTCTTGCTCCTCAGGGGTTGGACACCAACATTGTTTCCAACTTCCTGCCACCATGGGAATATGCCTTCATTCATAGCCTGAGAGATTTTATCCAAAGTTGTGAGGATATTTTCTATTTCCTTTCAGTGTCCAAATCACTTAGAATTCTGATGATAATCTGATTATCAATGCCATGTGAGTGCAGAAAGAAGTCCACTCTTTGAAAGTACGCGGGAGCCGTATTTGATTAGTTACTTGAAAAATTATGTAAATTGGGGCCTGCAAAAATTCGATACATTTTGAAAGTTTGCTTTTTAACTTTGCATGCATAAGTGCACGTTATTTAAAAACACAGGGTCAAAGCTTTTCTTTTGTTGTATCTAAGTGCATATTTACTTTTGGCTTTATCTCACTGTGGGACAGGTTTTGGAATTCAGTCCATGTTTCTATGCATATGAATGGCGGAGTGCGCTATGCCTTTTCCTCTTTCACTTTCTTTACAGTGAAATAATCTGAGTCCATCACGACGGAATCAAGGGCAAGTCTTCCAGATGTGTGAACGTGACCTGTGCTTTATGGTCACTCCACCAGAGCCGCTTGTCTACCAAATAAGCAACCACTTTCGTTTTTGCAGTGGCTGCTTGCTGTGTCGTTCTCTTTGCTCTCACATCCTATTAGTTTAAATATGTACCCTATAACGACACAGGATGAAACAGGTGAAAATCTACAAATGTGATTTTGGGCTTGTTTTAATTTGAAGAGGCCCTTGTTATTGATGCCATTGGGCCTCAGACTTCCTCTACTTCAGTTATTTAGGAATCTGACATCTGGAAGGGATGCTTAGATAATTTCAGTGAGCATAAAACCATGTTTGGAAGTTTAAAGAGACAGTGAATGCAGAAGGGTACCCTGTATTGTTTGTAAGATCTTATGTGTACAAGGTGGTTTGAAGCTCTGCTGTTCCCTCCACAATCTCAGTGTTTGGCCTACTCCCTGGTATATAACTGAAGACTAAAATAAATATTTGCTCAATAAAGAAATAAATTAAAACAGGGAGACAGTTTAAATATCATTTCTGAGGCTACCTTTTCTTATTTAAACACTTCAATATTTTACACAGCATACAAAGGACACTTTTGGGCCTTTGCATTTTAAGTAGAAATTTAGAGTTGTCTTTTGTTTTTCTAATTTAAGCATGCACTAGTTCTCTTTGTTTTGCTGTTCATATTTAAAGAGAGGCTGCTAAAATGTTTTTGTACAATTTTTATCTAGAGTTTCATTGCTGATTAAACTATTGTTTTGGATAGTGACAAGAAGAACAAAATCAAAGTAAGTTTTTATTCTGTAGTCTGAGACACAAAGAAAACAATAATAAATGTATAGATGGGTGCATGTCAAGCCCTCAACTTGTTATTTATCATTCAACATGTTATTATTATCTTATCTTGAGCCGGACATTTGATGAAAATAATTACGAAGTCACTGCCCTCTTGAAGTTTACATTCAAATCAGGTGGGAGCTAAAATGTTAAGAAGAAGCCAGCAAATCAGGGGTCCCCAACTCTTGTGCAGAGGACCAGGCTATAGGGACGAGTGAGCTGCAGCAGGAGGCCAACTGCACTGAAGCTGTGCTGCCTGTCAGCAGGGTCCTACTAGGCTATGTTTCGTTTTTGTTTGTTTGTTCGAGACAGGATATCACTCTGTAGCCCAGGCTAGTCTTGAACTCACTGTGTAGCCCATGCTGGCTTTGGACTGACTCACAGCAAATCTTCTGCCTCAGCCTTCTGTGTGCTGGGATTAGAGGTGTGTGCTACGATGCCTAGCTTTATGTGGTGCTGGGGAACCAAACTCAGGGCCTTGTGCTTGCAAAGCAAGAGCTTTAACTGCTCTACCATTCCTCCAGCCCTATTAGTTTCTAATGCTGCTGGTGATTGACAGGAGGTGGAGCTTAACTCTCCACTCCCTTCCCTGCTGCTCAGGTGAGCTGCTCCCTTGTGTCAAAAAGATTGAAGATCACTGGAAATAAAAAGGTCAAATGTAACAGTTATATGCTCTAATGAGAGCTGAACAAGAAATAAACGTGGTGTGAAGATAATGAATAATAAGGACTCTGGACTGCAGGGCCTGGGATGTCTCTCTGAGAAGGCTGACACTTGTGCAGTGATCTGAGGGGTGATGAGGAGTCAGCCTTGAGGGACCACGGACAGGGTCTCAGAAAGAGTTTGGGTTTGGTTGCTCTGAGATTTTCATTCATCATTTCAAGGGAAGAAAGAGGCATACAAAATCTTTATGGGTGTCCTAGTGTTTACAAAAGAAAAGGTACCGGTGGAGCTGTGTCAACACACCAAGGTAATTCAGTGTTTACCAAGTACTACCTGCGTCTTGTCTGCAAAATGGTTGGATGGACGTGTCTTCTTGTTCATTTTTCTCTCAAGGACTCTTGTCTGTCATGTTGGACACTTCCCTCTCCCTCCTCTCCTGCTTCTATAGAAATGTACAGTCTGGCCAAGCAAATAAGAAGGGAACAAAGTACGACCAGTGGTTTTTAAGACCCAGGACAATTCGTTCTCAGAAGAAGGGCAGTTCCCTCTTTTGTAGGCTATTCTGTTTGTTCATTCTCGCATTTTTTTTTTTTGTCCTCTTTCCTTTTGGTTATTAGCCTGCTCTTTATCATTTCTAGTAAGCAGGCCCGGAGAGGAGGGAAATCAATCAAGGACAGGAGCTTCAATTTAAGGGTTGGTGAGTGAGAAGAAGAATCCGTTGGCTGAAGTCAGCTTGCTTTTGGATACTTTGTGGAGTCTCTTGATTGTGTCATTTCTGTTCCTAGTAGCACAAACCATAGTGAGTGTGAACACAACAGCCGCTGGGGAGGTTTGGATTAGACGTATTTGAACAGAAACCTCTAGGTGACAAAATTATTTGAATGGCTACATTTTGAAGAGTGTTGAATCAGATTCTACTTAAAAGACAAGTTGTTGTTTTTTTTCTTTTCCTCTATAGCTACAGGTTCAATACTTTATGATAAGGGATGCTTCACTTCCCAGAAGCTGACCCTGAATCTTAAAAAAAAAAAAAAAAATGCAGGGTTGTATTCTTGGCCCCGAGAATGCTCTTTGACCCAAACAAGCTGAGTGGTTACCACTTACAGCCTCTTCAATACCAAAATTTAACATATTGACCATAAATGTAGGGAAACCCATGCATATACCCCAACTCATGGCCACCCCTACTTTTGTGTTTAGAAGTTTTTACAATCATCTTGGTTCTCTCTTTTCCAACCTGAGACTGGTTGACTATGGGCCTGTTGTGTTCCCAGGGCTTTAGAAGCTCTACTTCTGTGGGATGCTTGAGGAAAGGGAGAACCGAACCATGGATTAGTCAGGGAAGGACAGATCATGTGTCCTTGGTGAAGATGGTTTGTGCTGAACTTGCAAGATGTGCGAGTTCAGTGTCATCTGTTTTCAGTATTTCCTGAACAGTTGATTTATCCCACATTATTAATGAACTTTGCAGCAGTTCTACTTGTCAGAGCCTACTCTGGAGGGGTCAATAATGAGAGGAAACCTGATGTTAGTGAATCCAGCTTAAGTGATTCTGTCATGCTAACGATTCAATATATCAGGACAAATGTCAGCTTCTTCCAATATGTTAATTCCTCTGATCCTATTTGCATAAACTACAGTCAATGAAATACAAGGTCCTCCTTTCCAACAGTCAATGGAGATTTGTAAAGGATTTTTAATTTACCTTGTTTTTTTTTTGTTTGTCTCCACCAACATAAATTCTTAAGTTGAAAAAGAGATGAAGAAAGAGAAAATTGGGAAAGAACACAAAAATCCTAAAGGCCAAAAAATGTAAAGCATATAAAACCTATAGGCGTAATTTAGCTCTTTCTGTGCATGTATATATATATATATATATATATATATATATATATATATATATATCTGCTGCTTTCAAGTGGCATATTAACTTTCTAATTGGAACAAAGCACTGCTAAATATTCCTTACATTTTAGGTTAAGTTTTTAGTTTCTCTAGCTTTCTGATATAATTCACCACCTTCTAGTTTTCCCAAAGGAGGTTCAGTCTGAGTTTCCTATCTCTCCCTATCATTTCCCCAGTACCCCTGAGAGGGGGTAGCGGTTGTAGGAGTATCACATTTCTTACTCCCAAGCTCAAAGTGTATACATATCACAACATATTACAATATAAAATTAATATTAAAAAATAAGTCTTTTCGTAATAAAATACATAATTTATTTATCCAACTAAATCTAATCTCTGCCACATTCTTTTTTCTAATTCTTACAAGCTGTAAGGTTTCTATTGGTTTGGAATTCTCTTTATAAGTTTGATCAGTTGGCTGACAATTGGGATCTCTTCTCTTCCTACATCTAATTATTTGCACTATTCTTGATACCGACTGTAATTTTATTTCACATTGCAAGCATTTCCTTTCCCTAATAATTTTTCTGGCTTTGCTTTTCATAATACGGCAAAATATTTTACTTCTCTACCCACATCTTCTCATTTATCTTACTTATTTTGTAACTTTGGTAGAGACTAAATAAGCTTAAGATCATCCTAGACTTTTCTTGTCGACATAGGTGGTTTAATTCCGCCTGCAGGGTCCCTGAGGTGGTTTTCTGTCTTACCTAAGGCGAGTTAATGATACTCTAGCTAAGGTTGTGAGCACCATCCGTGCTCAAAGAGCAGAGTCAGCCAGGTGGACTCCTGTCCACGTTGACTGCAGTGCTTAGCAACCATGAGCCTGGTAACCTGTTTGTCTATGTTTTAGGCTGCAGGATTAAATTAATAAAACTTCCTAAATTCTTCCCCTTATTAAATTGCTACATTTTATCTTTTTCCCCTTTTGATTTTAAATGTGCAGAGTCTTGCCCTTTTCATATTAGCACAGGGCCATGCCTGGATCACATTTTGCTCATCAGTTTTCCTAATGCATAAAATTTAGATTAATATTTTCACTTATCATCTATGATGAGCAGGTAAAAAGATTTCATTGAGATGTCTGTGCATTTGAAGGAGATGATTGTGACTCTGGGTCACACTTCTAGTTCCTAGGGAGCTCTTACCGGGTTCTTAACTCTTTGAAGATAGCTCCTGCTACACAAGAAGGGAAGTATTTTGATAAGTAACTGTAGAAAGTTCATTTGATCCTGAAATGCACTTTCATGAGTCAACTGGATTTTAAATTCTATGAGATCAAAACTAATTTTTCTTTGTTTCAGGATGGTGCAGAAATTAAAATGTCATGTGTTATAGCAAGTATAGCAAGTAATATCTGTGTATCATGTACAATTTTCCCAAATGGTAATGGATCATTGCCGCATCTATGTTACTTTAAAAAATCATTACTAGAGGTGATTGATATAGAGAATCCGTATGTATTTAATGTTCATGACTTGATGAAGTCGAAGGTGAGAATCTATCCTGGGAATATCACCGCAGTGCGGGCCACGGACATTGTCTCCTAAGTTTCCTCCTCCTTTGGTGTTTACTATGGTTTCTATTATTTTGAGGATATATGAATTAACAGCAGGCCTATTAGCTTAGCAAAGTTGATGTATATAGGACAGCATTATTAATACAGGAAATAGACAGAATGGTAGCTCTCCAGGACTTATTGATCTTCCATGACTGAAACTACATTTTTTTAAAAACTTACTTTGCACTTTTCCCTGTTTTTCCCTCTCCCAGATTCAGATGGCCAGTGTTCTAGTCTCTTCCTCTGTTAGCTCAAGCATTTGACATTCTTTATACAAGTGGTGTCATGTGTTTGTCCTGATAGGTCTGGCTGTTTTGCTTGTACTCTTCTCTAGGTGCCTCCACTTTGTTATCACTGGCAGGCTCTATTGATTGTTCTGTGGACAGGCACACATACCACACTGTCTTTTCTTGCCCGTAGCACTTAGGTTGTTTCCATGTCTTGACTTTCATATGCTTTTTTATTGTTGCTTAATGTCCTTTTGTTTTAACTTAAGGAATTCCTTTGGGTGACGCTATGGTGCATGTAATCCTACTCCCAGAGGGGGTGAAGTGGGGAGAGTATGAGTTTGAATTTAGCCAGTATAAAACGGTGAGACTTTGTTTTTAAAAACAAACAAACAAACAAAAAAAACAAAATTTAAAAAAAAACCAACTTCCATTAGTCCATTCATAAAAACAATTCACACATTCTAGTGATTACAGACTGCCTCAGTTTTTATTTGTCTGAAAAGTCTTTATTTTCTTTTATTTTAAAAGGAAAACTCTGTATGCATAATGTCGTGGTTGTTTATTTTTTCCCATAGCATATTATCCTACTGTTTCCTTTAAGCTTTGTGCTGAGAAATTTGATGATAGCCTCATGCTATTCTCTTGTATGTAATGTACCAAAGTACTTGCTTTCTTGCTATTTTCAAAAGCTTTATCTTTTACTTATGACATCTTAATTTTAATATGTCCAGGGTCAATATATGTGAGGTTCTTTGGTTTCATGAACTTCAAAGTCCGTTTTCCTTCCCAGAGTCAGGAAATTTGCTCACATTATTTCCTTATATAAATTTTATCTCCTTTCTCTCTGTCTTTCCTACTTGTATTTCCATTGTATATACCATATTAGTTTACTTGCTGATACCCACAAATACTGTCAATTTTTTCATGCATTTTATTCTCTTTCCTATTGGTTTTTCTGAGTGGATAATTTGAAATGATTTGTTTTATTTCATTAATTGTTTCTTCTGCTTATCTGAGTTAGTCTGTTGAAGAACGCTATGAAATTTTTCAGTTCAGCTGTAATGTTCTTCAGAATCTGAATTTCTGATTGGTTCTTTTTAAGGTTTTTGTCTTTTGTTGAATTTTTATTTTTATTTTTGTTCATGCATTGCATTTTTGATTATATTTAGTTGTTTATCTGTGTTCACTTATTCATTGATCATTGGGATGCTTTAACATGATTATTTTGAAATTTTTATGAGGTAGTTTTTAAAAATTTCTTCTTTTTTTCCTTTTTCATGTTTCTCTAATTCTTCTTTATCCTTGTAGACATAAATGTGTTGGTTTCCCCACAGCTATGGAAGCAATCACCTCTTTCAGTATTTCAAGATTGGCTTAGGTAGAGAAAACCTTTCTTAAGTCAGTATAGCCAAAGATTCTGGTTGTTCCTACTGTCAGAAACTATTGGCCAGCTACTGACACCTGTTCACTGGTTGAGAGCCTTTTCTTTGTTGTTAGATACCAAGAGGCAATGTGTCTGTGCTGATGCTCCACTGAGGGGAGCACCTGAGAGGCTGGGAAAGCTGAATGCTTACTTTGCTTTCCCTTGATGGGAGGGGTTTCAGATCAAGGCAATCTCTTGAGGCTACACTGTGCTTGTTCAGGGAAGAGTTAGTGTAGGTAAAATGAAACTTTTTCTTGGCATTTCCCATGTCTTCTGTGTTCCACTAGGATGCTGTAGCCTCTGCTATGGATGGTAATGCACCAGTAAAGGTAGCATTGACTGTGGATGGCTGTTAAGTCAGTGTTTCTAGAAGACACAAGGGCTAGAAATTGATATTCACTATTTCACTTATGTTACTCCTTGTATCTATGTCACCATTTGTCATAATCTGTTATAGATAGGGAGGAATTCTCAAATCAGCATAGGGAGTTATCAGAAACTCAGTTGATCTTTGAGTTCAATCTTACTCATCTCTGCTACTAACACGGCCTTAACTTTAGTGAGGTAATAAACTACCATACTACAAAAATGACTTAAGTCATCTGGGCAGGATCACATAAGTGAGCATTTTATAGGTGCTGGACAATACAAATTGTGAACCACTCTTCCAAAGTAAAGCTCTATCTTGCTTCATCTCTTCCTTCCCATATGTATTTATTTTTCATCTCAGTGATGGTCACCTTTTCCTCTTTTCCCTTTTTGCTATTTCTTTCTTCCTTTCAATTTACGGTATTTTCCTCCCTTTCTCTCCTTCAGCCAATCCTCCTCTCCTCTAGTATTTCTTTCTTACCCTTCACCCTCACCCTTAAATTTCGATTCTTAAAGATTGTAGCAATGTTAATAGAATAGTATACAAAAATTTTGAGAGGAGAGAAGGAACTTAGCGAGAACATAGAGCAAATTAAATTATTATTACAAGGAAAAGTTAGTATGAGATTAGGAAAAGGGAAGAAGAGTGATATGATAGGGTAAAATAAACTCATTGTTGTTAATAGAAATACACATTCTTAAGGAACAACAAAGCTTCTTTGTAGTAATTAGATATGATGTAGATTTCTTACATGTATCACGCACGCAAGTTTCATTCATGCAATACAAATATTGCTCTTCATAAGATCCTTACAGTTAAAACAATAGTGACTTTTCAGATGTCTACAAGATGCCTTAAGAAAAGATAAGGGTATAAAAAACAATTTGTTATAATGGAGCTAGAACATGATCTATTGTTCTGGTGGTTTAGCTTCCTGATGAAAGTATTTAATCTTAAAATGAATGAAAATGACTGCCTGAGCTTCTTCAGAGATATCACATTAGTAGCGATGACCCCTCCACTGACTTCTTCTTACACCTCTATTGATGAATTGGAGTCAAATTCTTGCAAAGTCTCCTCAATTATTATTTGAGATGTCAGGACAATCTAACATACATTCCCAAGGGTTAGTGATCTGCAGTGTTCATAAAAAAATCTGCTGATTTTATTATTTTTAAAAGCCTTTTGGCCTTGAAACTACTCAAGTTTGTCTTGCAGCCATTACAGCCAGTCCCTTGCATTGGGCTTCATTAATAATATTGTAGTCAAGAGTATCTGCCAATATGCCTTGGTTATTTGGTACTTCTCAAGGAGCCAGTTACGAGTTTATGTTACTCTACTTCTAAGTGCTTAGTGAGTCAAAAATGCAGGTTTAGCTGTGGGAGAGTGCTCTTTTATTGACTGTTAGCCACCTTGCTGAGGCACCCAATCAGAGCTGCTTGTCACTGATGTTTTAAAATGCTCATTGCAAAAGTGTTTTCTTCCTTCCTTGCTCTACAGGACACATTAATGATTTATGAGACTGGGGACTCTTGTGCTCTCTTCCCTTTTTTGGAACACAAACTTCTTTCTCAACTTCCAACTAAAATTTATTTAAATGAGCACTTGGTAAGGGCACCTGCCCCTTAAGTTCACCATGTGTTTTCACATATGGCAGAGTTCCCATGATGAGCCTGACTTATTCTCAAACTGCGAATTGGTTATACCTTAAAGAATAGATTTGAATCTTTTGCTGTAATTAACTTGAGTGATTAAATTAAATAAAATTAGCTTTCAAATAAACAACACCAAATAAATATAATGTTCCATACACACAATTTCTTTGTATCATTACATGTATTTTGACTATTATTTGTGGAGGAAATATTAGGGTAGAAGAGAGAAAACAATTTTTTTCTTTGGAACATTGATAGCTGTATCTTGAAAATATGGTACTAGAATCAACGATAATGTCTTTGGCTTTAAGTAACATTAAAAGTCTGAGTTGAACTACCCAAGCGTAGAAGTTGACTTGAAAGAATAGAGTTCTGAGTGTAGCAGCACTCTAGGAAGCTAGATTTTCTTCCGGGAAATTCTTTTGATTTGATCCTCTCTTGTTTGCTGGTCTCATTACTAAGCCAGATGGCAGCATCTCTTCCAGGTGTCATGTTCAAAGACGTCAACATCCAGAGAAGCAAGAACATGTATTTCTCTCTGATTCTCTGAGTAAGGGAGCTTCTTCCTGCCATGGCTAAGCAACTCACCATTCGTGTTTCACTGGCTGGACTTTGTTCACATGTCCATATTTATCTCTCATAAAAGGCAGCAATAGCTTCATTGGGATAGTGTTGGATAGGATGCCACAAAGGTAACCCTGGGATCAGTCCATCAACCAGCTTGTCACCTGCCTGTGGACAACGGCTAGGAGCTCCAAGCCCTTGCCTTTTTGTTTTGTCCTCCTGGGTGCCTAGAAGCACTCATTGTGCTATAATCCCGTTTGTCTCTAGGTAGCTGGACATGACTTATGAATCTTTTTGGCTTTGTTATTTCTTCTCATAAGCTTTTCAAATATAATACCAATCAAATCAAATGAAAATGTCTTCTTTCTCCTGTTCATTCTGATACCTTTGTTTCTAGCTCCATTTTGAGTTTTAGTTACACACATCTGTTGATCTACCGCACATTTACACAGCTGCATCTGTGGTGCACGCGGTGTTTTGGCCCTAGCTGCACCCCAGCTTCCTTTCCTTGCAAGTGTAGAGTCTGAAAACTCGAAAGATAAAAACCAGTCAAACCGAAACAAGGGACTGCATCTCTCAGTTCCCTCGTAATCACTGTTCTGAATTTTCTGGGTGAGAGTCAGCCTACTACAGTAGAAAAATTCAGGTGAGACAGAAAGGAGAGGCGAGAGAAGGCTGCGGGCTCACCACTGTGTTACTAGGGGACTGACACTTGTTGCGCACTCCACACTACCAGATTAGAGTTGGTTGCTTGCTTTGTGGCTGTGAAGTGCAGTTGTAGTGACAGATCCAGCTTCTGGTTCTGAATCTGAATTAAGATAATGGATTCCAGAGGTCACACATTACAGTGCCAGCCTCCTGAGTACCTCCTCGCCTTCCTGGTGGTGGTCTAGGGAACAATTATCCAGGCAAGACAACTCTGTAGTGGCCCTCTGGCAGTCACTTCTGGAGTTCTAGCTTGGAATTCTTTCTCCTAGCTCTCTAATTACCCTTAAGTATTTAATTTCCATTTTAAAATCTTTTCCTGCTTAAATTAACTCAAATGTTTCCTGGCTGAAACCTGTCTGTTACAACAACCTATTATCACTACATATTTGACTTGTTTTGTCAGTACTGGGAGTGAACCCAGGGCCTTCACATTGAGCTATATCCCCAGCTTCTATTTTATTTTGTATTTTGACCTAAGGATTTTGCCCAGGCAACTCAGTGACTCTACTAGGGTTACTGTAATGAATTACAATTTTCTCAGTTCTGGAAGCTAGAAAATCCAAGATAAAGGATACTGGTTGACTTGGTTTCTAAAGAGGCCTTCTTTTTGTTTTGCTGATGACTGTTTTCTTATATCCTCACATGACAGAGACAAAGAAAAAAAAAGAAAGAGAGAATTAAAGAGGAGAAGAGACAGAGAAAGAGAGAGAGAAAGAGAGTGACAAGAGACAGAGACCGAGAGAGCTGGGGAGAGAGTGCTTGTGTCTCAGATAAGGGCACTATTACCATCTTGATGTCTCTACCTTCTTGACCTAGCCACCTTCCGAAGGCCCCATCTCCTGGTTTCATCACGTTGGTGGTTAAGATCTGAATTTAAGAATCTCAGGCAGATACATTCAGCTCACAGAAGTACAGCAAATCTAAAGTGATTTATTTATTCATTTATTTATTTATCAGTGGTACTGGAGATTGATTACAAGAACTTTGCTATAACCCAGTCTTTTATTGTTTATTTGAGCCAGGGTTTTTCTAAGTAACTAAATTGTCTAGGCTGTGCTAAAATTTGTAATCCTCTTGCCGCAGCTTCCCAAAGTGCTGGAAGTACAGGCCTATACCACCAGGCCTAAACTAAAGTGATTTAGAAAAAAATATTCTTAACCTTCTGTTCTTGTTTCAACTTACATTTTCAAGTGTATCTTCCTCTGGGAGTAGGTGTGGATAATATATACAAATATTATGTGATAGATTTTGTGTTAAATGGTTAACTGATTTCATCAGACTTTACCAGAAGCCCTTTGAGGGTTGCAGGGATCCATATTTTCTAGGTGAGCCAACTGCAACTTAGGTAAGTTAGGAAACTTTTCCAATATGCCATAGTACACTAACTGTAGGCCAAGGCTACAAGCCTGCCCTCAGTAGTCACAATGCAGTTTACAATGTGTAAATGCAAATTCAAGAAGCGATTAGGCTTCTTGAAGTAAGATACATTCCCATGGGTCTGCAACTTCTCTACATATTTGTGGTACAGTAGATGTTGCACTGAACTCAGGGGTAGCAGGACTAGTTGTTATTCTATCACTTGTTACTGTTGAGACCTTTAACAAGACAATTAAGTTTCTTTTCTTACTTATAAAATAAAGTTAAAATTATCTTCCCTCTTTTCTTTATGTTGGTACTTAGTCTTTAAGACTCTGATGAAACAGGTTTTTCTGACATATAAACTGGCTGTGGCTGTGCACAAATATACAAATTACTTATGTAATTTAAGGAATTCCTGTGCTTCTTGAAGCCATTTATAAATCTGAATTAATAATCTCTTCCATAGGGTTATTGTGAGGATCAGTTAAAAAATTGTAGGAAAAAGTTCTATGCAACTTAAGATGATACTTGAAGTAAAATAATGCACAATAAGAGATTAAATGAACAATTAGAAACCATACTAGGTTCAATTCCCAGCACCACCTAAAAAAATTAGCCAGGTGTGGTGGTCCAAACCTGCAGTCTCAGCATCAAAGATACTGAGAAAGGAGGATTGTCCTGGACTACAGAGTGAAACCCTGTCTCAAAAAAAAAAAAAAAAAAAAGATAAAGGAAGGAAGCAATATTTTGTTCCTACTGTTTTTAAGAATTATAATCTTAGAACTTGTATCAGTGATTATAACAAAGAACTTCAAAGAGGAGAACCCCTTCAATTCAATAGGTCATCAATGAACATTTATTTCTTGACATTAACAGTTCATTAAAGAAGATATATACATCCAAAAAACATGTAAGAATTTTTCCATAAATTGATAGTTTTAAAAATGAAAATTAGAATTATTATTCATGCATTATTTCATAGTTTGTAAATGGAAGAATCACAGTGCTGGTGAGGGGAAAGCTGGTCATGGGAGTAATTTGGTTTAAGCTTCCTGTAGGGAAGCCTGTCAGCTGTTTTTGAAAAAAAAATAAAAGCTTATAACTGTGCATCTATTTGCTAAGTTATTTTCTTGTTAGAAATTTTCTCTATTGTCAACACCCTTTCCCCAGTTAGCAAAAAGTGCCAATCTATTTTTATAGGGACATTTCTGAAATATTACTTGTATGACTTGATAGAGACAATGTTACTCTGAAATTGGTAAACCAAATGTTTTGGTTTACATCTGGAATGTCTCCCAAAAGCCTCATGAGACATGTCTTGAAAAGATATATGCTAGGTTCATCCTTCCTTGCACACTTGACTTTCTGTCTGCCATTCTGTGAGTAGCTCTTCCCCCAGCCAAGCATCTGCCATGTGCTTCCACCACTTCCAGGCACCACGAATAAATAAGATGTTCTGAAACTGTGAGCTAAAATAAATCTTTTCTCCCTTAAGTTGTGGATGTTGAGTATTCTGTTACAGCAACTAATAAATAACTAAAACAGAAGTTGGTATCAGAGAAGTCATTGCTGTGACTTTACCCAACAATGTAGTTTAGAAACCTTTGCAGCTGGTTTGCAGGAGGAGTTTGAAAAGTTGTAGAGATGCTGGCTAGAGAAGCCTTAGAATGTTCCCCTCATTCGTGCGCCCCCTCCTCCAGGTCCCAGTTGTTCTGTCCCGTGGCCCCCGCAGAGTTGGCGCCCAACGTGGGGCTCGAGGAACGGGGAGAACTTGAGGAACGCCGTACAGTTAAAGCCGGTCAGCAACCATTGTGATCGCCACGGGACATCTGCTGCTCGTGAGTGAAGATCCGCATTGGAGTCGCTGTAGTTCACCGGCCTACGAGATTGACTCGGGTTAGTGATACGGTGCAATATGGGCCAAGAGATTAGCGTCCAGGAAATGTTTATTTGTGGACTCAAGGACACCTTCAAGACACAAGGGGTAAGGGTTAAAAAGAAAGATTTGGTCCAGTTTTTTCATTTTCTTCATGCGATATGTCCACGGTTTTCCCAGGAAGGAACTATTAGTGAAAAGCAATGGAAAAGAGTTGGAGATACTTTAAGTGATTTTTATAGAAGTTTCGGGCCTCAAAAAATTCCAGTTACCGCCTTTTCATATTGGAATCATAAATGAGATCTTAACTGTTAAGTCTTTTCAAAGGGGAGCCCAAAGCATTGTCCCCCGGAGTGAGGAATTTCTTCAAAAGGAATTTAAAAAGAGCCAATTGTCCCTTGCCTCTGCTTCAAACGCTCTTCCTGTTTTGGGTGAGATTTCTATCAAAATGGCGTCCGATACTGAGGAGGATCCCCCCAGAAAAGGAATTCCCAAAATGACGAGCCATTACAAAGGGGTCAATCAGGGTCCGCACCCATCTACCCCCCTCTAAAAATATTTCATTCGGAGGTGCGTGAAGATAATGATCAATTGACCCCTGAGGAGGAGGCGGACCTGGAGGAAGAGGCAGCCCCCTGTCGTAATCCTGACTGGCCTGCTCCTGGGCTTCTGCCTCCTTACAACCTTCCCCCACCGGTTCTCGCACCTGTTTTTTCCAGCCCCTCAGCTCCCGCTTTAACAATACCTAGTGTTCCCAATCCTACGTCTTCTGATGTAGACGCGATAACCGCGCAAACCAAACAGGAGCTCACACAAAAAATACAAGACCTACGGACCTTAGTCCAACTAAATAAAAGACCATATTCTGATTTTATAAAACATCTAGCCTTTGAAAATGCTAAACCTGCTTGTCAGGCGGCTCTCCGCCCCCACAAGTCAAATAAAACCATTTCTGACTATATTTGTCATTGCACAGGAATAGGCTCCTCCCACTCTCTGGGCCTAGCCATAGGGGCTGCTCTTAAAGATTTTGTTAAGCCTTCCCCCCTGCTCCAAAGACAGGACGCCACCCCCCCCCCCCCCCCCGCCACCACGCTTTGTCCCAAATGCAAACGAGGCAAACATTGGGCCTTGGGGCTGTGGGGGCTGGTACGGGAATAACCTCTCTTGTTTTCTCCAATAAGCATTATTCCGATCTCCGTCTGTCAATTGATGAAGATTTAGAGCGTCTTGAATCTGCAATTATTCACTTACAAAAATCCCTTTCCTCGCTTGCTGAGGTTGTTTTACAGAATAGGCGAGGCTTAAATTTGCTCCTTCTTCAACAAGGGGGTCTTTGCGCTGCTCTTAGAGAGGAGTGCTGCTTTTATATAGATCATTCTGGTGTAATTAAGGATTCTATGGCAAAGGTTAGAGAAGGCCTAGAGAGGTAAAAAAAGTTAAGGGAACAAAAACAGAGTTGGGCATTCCTTATAACCTCCAGGGACAAGGAATTGTTGAACGTGCTCATCAAATATTAAAAAAATCTGTTTAAAAAATTAAAATGGGGAGAACTCTATCCCATCAGGGGATCCCCTAGAAACATCCTTACACATTCGTTGTTTATCCGTAACTTTCTTACACTGGATGCAAATGAAAAAACACCTGCGGATCGCTTTTGGCATCCTGCCACCTAAGACTATTATGCTAGTGTTATGTGGAAAGATCCCTTGACTGCAAAATGGTCAGGCCAAGATCCTGTTATCATATGGGGCCGAGGATCAGTGTGTGTCTATGACCAGAAAGTAGAGGCAGCCAGATGGCTACCAGAAAGACTAGTCAAACAAGTAGATTCTATCATTACACCCAGGGAACAAATCAACCCTGAGGTGGCATCTGTTTCTGCTTCTCCCCAGGTTGCAGAAAGCAAAGATAGTGATGCCCAGGCCACAGAGAATGAAGATATTCGGGACCCTGCTCTGGCTACTGCTACAGATGGCCACCTCCCATCAGCCATATGACTTCACCTGGCTGTTACTGGACCACATGGATGGCTGAGCTTACTTGGTTTCCTGCTTTAGAATTTTTCCCTCAGCCTGTCCTTAACTGCCTGGACAGGTTCAAGGCAGGCACCCTCTACACATGCCCTGGATATCAAATTTCCTCTGGGTGTGGCGGCCCTGAATCCTACTATTGTGCTTCCTGGGGATGCGAGACCACTGGCACTATGTGGTGGGAGCCACAAGGCTCTAATCTCATAAACATCAAAATTAAAGATGTCCAACTTAATAATCAATATTTATGGAAAGTTAACGGAACAGGAACAAAGTTGGTTTCAGACCTGGCTTTCGACTTCTCCTTGGCTGACTATCCTTTTACCTACTATCCTTGGTCCCCTTATGGGAATATTGCTCCTCGCCCTATTTGGGCCCTTCGTTTTCAGGAGACTTACGGCGTTTGTTAAAGAACAAGTGAATGCCTTACAGGCGAAGCCCCTTCAGGTCCACTATCATAGACTGGAAACGATTGATCGTGGAGTCGCAAACTCCTATGAGGATGTTGCTGAACATGCCCTCTAGACCGGCACAATCCAAAATGGACACTGCTAGCGTCCAGACCTACCATACCTTTGGGTATGGACACCTACAGGGGTGCAGGACAAGGTACCTGCAAGGGAAGGGTGGCAACTGCACCTTAAGTCTGGATTCCCTGAAAGACATACCCAACTGCATAAGGGTTGAATGCACAATCCTCTCCCTTCTCCTAAAAAAGCATTCCTTGATAACAGGAGGTTGGGCCCCTGCTTCTCCCTATGGTTAAAGCCCACACTCCACATGGAATGATTACATGCCAGCTCCACAAATAAGAGAAAAAAGGGGGACCTGTGGGGAGCCAAGCCTAGGCATTTTCTGCAGACCTCCCTGTGAGGTTTGGGTATGAGTAAGTCTGCTCTAATTTCCCCTTAGCCTAGAGTGTAAACAAGGTATTTTGGCCTGTGTAAGGTGTAACCGACAAGATAAGAGCAGGGATATTCTGTGGATAGATAACCTAGCAAGCCTGCTTATGCAAATGTCTTCCCCTTCCACCCTTTACCCTATATGAACCTGTGTGAGAAAAATAAATTTTGAGACTTGATCAGAAAGCCTGTCTTCTCTCCCTCCTTTGTGTCTCTCTTGTTCCCCTCATTTGCGTGCCCCCTCCTCCAGGTCCCAGTTGTTCTGCCCGGTGGCTGGGGCAGGACTTTGCCTTGAGAAGAGATTTCCAGAACATCCTGCAGGGCAACCTAAGAAGGTGAATCTTCAAGTAGTTCAGCCACCTAAGAATGCAGAAGCTGCTGTGGCTGCTATGGCCCTAGAGGCGAGACGACTGCTTGATCCAGTTGCAGGCCTTGGCATCATCCACATGGTGCTGACTTCAAAGCACTCAGAATGCAAGAGTTGTGGAGTTGTGGGGGTTTTCAACCAGATTTCAGGAAGAAGCCTTGGAGGTCAGGCAGTGTGCCCCTCTGGGTAATGCATGAAGCAATCAGGAGAAGCCTAAGGTGTAGTGGAGACAAAAAACATTTGGAGATGACAGAAACATGGATCATCTGCTGAGGAAAGCCACAGGTTGTATGCAGAGCCAGCCCAAAAGAGAAGCCATGAAAGTTGGAGCCAGAAGCAGGGCCACCCATGCCATTTGGAGCTCACATCTTGCCACAGTTTATCCCAAGTGCTGGACACAAAACTACAGGATTTAACAGAGCTACAGGGTTCAACCCTTGCCTTGCTGGGTTTAGAACTTGTTTTGGTCCTATTACTTTCTGTCCTCTTATTTCTCCCCTTTGGAATGGGAATGTTTACACTGTGCCACACTGTATGTTGGAAACTTTTTTTATTTTCATAGACGCTCACAGCTATGAGATTGCCTTAAGACTCAGAGGAAACATTGGACTTGGACTTTATAGCAGTGCTGGAACTGCTAAGACTTAGACAACTCTTAGACAAGGACTAAATGAATTTTTTTTTTTTTTTGAGACAGGATTTCACTCTGTAGTCCAGGCTGATTCTGAATTCACTAAATACCCCCCAAATTCTCATGTATTTGGATGTTGTGGACTAACTGTGGAATGCCTATATGTTGTTACCAGGTATGGCTTGATTAAAAGGGATGAAACATGGAGGGGCTTGACCCAGAAGAAGTGGATCCCTGGAACATGACTTGGGAGGTTGAATGCTAGCTCCATTTTTCCTGGCTCACATGACTTCCCGTCTGCCATGTCACGAACAGCTCTTCCCTCTGGCCTGGCCTCTGCCATGTGCTTCCACCATTGCTAGGTGCCCATGAGTGGACTGAGGCCTTCTGAAACTGTGAGCTAAAAGTTATGGATGTTGGGTAGTCTGTCACCATAACTGATAAGTAAGTAGAACAGTAAATTTAAGCGTATTAATGTCTAGAGCTACTATGAAGTATTTGAAATGCTCTGTCACATAGAAGATATGTGTGAATATTCAATAATATAGAAAATAAAAGAAAAATATTGACAATAAATTTCTGTGGAAAATAAAACTTGTAAAAATACATGCAGGATATAGGAAAATGAATATATTTTATGCAAACAGAAAAAAAGGTGAAAGGGGATATGCATTACCAACATTCTAGAGATGATCTTTGGGTGAAGAGATTGTATTCATAATTTCATTCTTTTTAAGTTTTTACAAAGTAAACACACATCAATTTTATAAGACAAACATTGTTAACATTTCATTTATGTCTGATCTCAATTCTTGCTTTTTAAAATAACATTTTAAGGAAATAGAGTACTGTTGTTTACCATTTTTCATAATTAAGAATTAATAATATTTTGATGTTCTGAACTCCTTTACATGTAGCCCTTCATAAGCAATGCACATTTCTTATTTTTTCTCTTACTTTTTATCTTACTTGTCTTACACTGATTCTACTCTTATATTGTACAGTGGCACCCAAATTACTCACCTTTCTCTCTCATGATTATGTAAATCTTAGAAACAGATGATTCTATTTCTAAACTGATAGTTATGTGGTTCACTGAGATTGAGGTAACCACAGTGTGGGGAAAAAAAAGTCTGTGCAATGTAGAATCTGAAAAACCTGTTTTGAGTTGCAGCTCAGTGTTTTTCTATTTATACAATTTATTTAAGAATACATAGCTTCCTCAAACTCAGTTTTTAAAAAATTTGTAAATGCTAATATAGTACCATATGTCAGCACACATACACACTAGTACTGTCAGGGCTGAGTTAATGGTCAAATGGCATAACACAGTTGAGAGCCTTACAGACCCCAATGTATTCTACAGATCTAGTTGTATTTGTTTTCCTGTTGGGTAGATTGACAAACATAAGGGAAAAGGAGAAAGAAAACAAGAGGTCGAAGAGAAACAAAGAGGTTCTACCTTCCTGAAGCCTCAGATTATGGATTGGCAACGTGAGTACATACCGCAACCCGATTGTGTAGTGGCTTCTTCCTGTTTACTTCTACTGGCTTTGCCTTCCTTCCACCTACCTCCTTATTAAAAATTCAATATGCTAAGAAAAAACTCTTGACCTTTTCAATAACCAATATTGACATGGTTTTACTTTTTTACCATCTCTAAAAATTAACACGTGACTAGTCATTTTACCTCCAATGGCAAAGATTTATGGGACTATATGTTCCTTTAATGCCAGAAAGTCATAATGAAATTTAAGAGAGGCAAGCAGAGAAAGGAATGGTGATAAATTTCTACATAAATGGCTCGTGTCGGCATGAGATCATCTACGATCATCTTATTTTGTCAAATAAGGAGATGAAGACCCAGGGAGCTGGAGTCCCCTTCCACACCTTGGTTAGCAGAAGAGTTCAACCTCACAACTGTCTCTCACCAGTCTTGGTGCATTCATCGTGGTTGTCCCCTGGTCTCTATTTCTGGGTCTCACCCAAAACTTCAAGACAAGGGAACACGATTTGCCATCTTTTACTTAGAAAATATCATTGGTCCTTTTGTATTTATGGTTTGTGTGTGTGACTAAATGGAAATGTAAAGCAATCTTAAATTGGCAGAATTCCCCATATTCGCAAAGGATAAAGTCATCATTATACAGTCAAAACATTCCCTGGGTTCTACTGGCTGGTTTTAAGAATCACTAGTAAATTATACATTCTGGTCCTTTTCCTTTGTGGTGACCAGATAAATCTGGCTCTGTTTATTCAATGGTCCTGTCTTAGTTTAGAAGGATGGACCTGGGACTTGCCATTTTGGACTTTGCTTCCTGGTTATGCTCCAGCTTTTGGGGCAGGTTTTACAGTAATTAATGCAAAGGGGGGTTTTCTCTCTCCTTTCAGATGCGAGCATGTTAAAGTTTCTAGGGACAAAAAGATAAGTGGCTGCCGCTGTGTTTTCTCTTGCTTCCTCTATATATGAAACCATTCTGATAGATCTGCAGGAAGAGATTTAGTTGCAGATGGCAGAGGTCAGTGTCTTGTGTATTCAATGTAGTCAATAATAAAGTCAGGACTTATGCTAACTGAATGTTAATAAGGAAGCACAAGGACCTTGGAAAGTCATTATGTCTGGTCATTTGCTTCATAATATCACTCCAAGTGACTCAGGAGGCCAATGCAAGGAGATTTTTAAACAAGTATCAAGAAAAGGCCAGAAAAAACGAGGAAATGATTGAAATGCTGTATAGATCATAAGGAAGATTCATATGATATTCTATAGCTCACCAGAAGGAGAATTTAAAAATGTAGTTTCTATGTAGCAGAGGGAATAGTATTATTTCCTATTAAAGGAAATCTGGTTTTTATCCAAATTTAAATGTTACATTCTTCTTGTCTAAATAGTATGATTCCTCCTAAATATATTATATAACAGGCTTCTCCAGGCACTAATTACGGGTCCTTCTTATGAAGTTAGTGCACTAAGCCTAATAGCATTCCTCACAGAGGATTATTTATGCTTCCTTGCATTTGGCTTTTTTTTTTTTTTGGAAGAAAGGAGGCACTGCTGAGAGATTGGCACAGGAAATGCTTACAAATGTAGATGAGCAATAACTCCTAGTTTCCTCTTGAAATTATTTCTTGGCACTATGAAGACAGAAACTTGACTATACCTGAGGTTCAGGTATGGGTGCCCCCTTGCCTCTTGCTAACCCTTTCTTCTTTATCCTCAGTAGACATTTATGCTCCGAAAGCAGAGAAAGCTGCCACATGGTATAATTTACACACACACACACACACACACACACACACACACACACACACACACACACGTGCATGTCCACACATGGAGAAAGTCATCATCAAGGCCAAAAGAAAGCACTATCTTAGAGACATCACTAAGAAATTTTTGCTCTGTATTAATTTCTAGGTTCTGGGAGATCTTGACTTCATCAAAGCCCTGGCTAATCAACTCATGTGAAAAGAGGGTTGTATGACTTTATGCCTTGAAACAACTCCTTCATTTCTGCTATTCAATTGTGTCATTTTGTATATTCTCACATCCATTTGTCCTTCTACCACCCCTCCGCCCTCCTTGGTCCCTTTATTTTTCACTAGCCTGCGATGGTTTTTCTAATATGATTCACTGCTTATTTGGTTCTCCTCATCTTGGCCTATCGACCTCTCCTATCTCCCTCTGCATTTTTCCTGCACTGATGTTGGCAGCACACACATCTTGTGGCTGCTGGTGGTGTGCCCAATTTTTTTTTTTTTGTACTTCGAGATCCATGTCATCTAGATCTTTATCATTTTGTCATGTTGTATATATGGTCTATGCTTTTTTGATTGCATCACCTCATTGCTGTGCCTGTATAGGAGACTTGAGCATTCTGGACTGACAGCGATCCTGCCACAGCTGTCTCCTCAGATCTATGGACTGGTTCCTTTGAACAACAAACATTTGGAAATTTTGCGAACTTCCTTGTTAATAGACCTTGTTCTTTAAAACCGTCTCATCTCAGTTAGAGCGATGCACTTGGGACATGGCCAGGATTCGCCTTGAAGCAGCAAGTTGGGCAGAGCTGCAGGTCTTCTGTCTACGCTCGATGCCTTTGATCCAAGAGGGACTTGTGATGGTTGACTCTTTATTTTATTTCAAGCTACATTTTAAATTATTTTCTTGCTCAAGTGCTATATTCTGGACACATAATGCAGATTGCTTAATTGGCTAGCTACTGAATTCTTTCATTTTTCCCTGATTATTTAGAATTTCAAGGTAAATTTAAGCAGATAATTTGGTTTTAATAAGATTAAAGATAGTAACTCATTAATGTACCTAGCTATTTTGTAAAATTTCAACGTTGAGGTGTATTTCCAGATCTTTAACCAAGGTTTCTTTCTTTTTTTTTTTTTGGCAGAATTGGCATTTTGGGCTAGGTAGTTCTTTGTCTTGGAGGCTGTCCTAAATGCTGTAGGGTGCTTAACAGCATCCCTGGCTTCCACCCACTAGGTGTCAGTAGCACCCCCTAGTAGTGACACCCAGAAATTTCTCCACACACTCCAAGCTCAATGCCCTGGGTGGGAATGAGAGTGGATAGTGACGGGAGAGGGGGGTTGGAGTGGAGGCCCAGTAGAAAGCCATTGGATTATTTATTTTCTCACTTTATATTTCTTACTTTATAGTCAAAAAGAGGAGCAATTGTTTCTGTGCCAGGTCACATCCTTATACCAAATGATTTTCTACCTGGAGAGCATAACAAAACAGGGGCAATTGTACTTAAAATATCCTGGAAGTCAGCATACTACCTGTTTGTGAAGCAGATTGTTCTTTAAATGGTCTTTCCTTTTGATAATGATTACAAGAAGAAAAAGCAGTCACTATTGGTCTTTGAAGAACAAGCTGAAACACTCCACAGGCAGCATGGTTTTGGACTTAGGAAATTGGAAAGTAGTTGTTTGGATGATAACAGCAAGGACATTATTTTGAAATTGCTTTCTCTTTTGGAATTCGAAATTTTCTTTGATGAAGTTGACCAAGATGAAAAAAATAATGCTAGTAAATATTCAGCATTACTAAAGACTACTGGAAAAGCAGTCACAATGGCAAAGAACATTGGATAACTATTGTGTTGGTGCTTTTAACTAGGGGAAAAAAATCTAAATCCAATTTGGTAACACCCTTTTCTATCACTATTTGTTAGAGATTTATGACAATGTGTTGTTGCAAATGCTGCTATATCTTAAGGTAATTTGTAAGAGAGGAGAGAAGAGGAGAGATAGAGAGAAAGAGAGAGAGAGAGAGAGAGAGAGAGAGAGAGAGAGAGATTTATTGCAAAATATTTTTTAGTGATGGCATCACTGACATTCTTTTGGTGTTTTATAAAATATTGCTGTTTTCATTCACATGTTTTCCCTAAAACTATAAGTTTGAGATATACTAGAAGAAGAAGGTGGGTAATTCTTTCAAATACTTGCAGCAATAAAGCTGGCTCACAACTTCATGGATAATTTTATCTTATACAGTGAAATAAGTGCACAAAGTATATGTTTTTTAGATTCAGTAAAGCTCTTCTCTATGTTGCTCATAGATGTTAGATAGTGGGATTTTCTGACAGATAAGTATCCCTATAAAGAGCTTTTTCCTTACTTGGAAAATTGTTTATTCTTCCCTGATGGGAATTTGATGTAAGTGCTCCTTTTTTTCATTTCACTTGATGGTTAATGATATTTGAGTAACATAGAGATAAACAGAACAATAGAGAGACTGTGGGACCTTGATCTCTCTCTCTCTCATTTTTTCTCTCTCTCTCTTTCATACTTTATCTCTCTCACACACATTGTGACCAGGAGGTGAATAGTTTTAGTATGTGCTTCTGCCCTGATGTCCTGCTCTGTCACAGGACCAAAGTAAATGAGACCATCTGATCATAAATTAAAATCTCCAAAACTAGGACTCCAAATCAACCCTTTCTCTGTATTAGCTGATAATCTCAGGTACTTGTTCCTATGACAGAAACCATTCTTTGTGTGCCTGGTTCAGGCCACCTGACTAAGAAATATTCTGCCACAAAGCGTAAGACATTTTTTGAATTGTTTATGAGGCAATGAAAGGGCCATTTTTAATGGAGGAAAAAAAGTAAGAACAGTATAAATTAGAGAGCTACTTGCCCCTGGTGTGTTTTTTGTCATTAATATTCATGGAACGTGCATCAGGGCTTTAGGGACTATCTTTCCAAATGCCAATGACAAAAATCTATGTTCAGGTTCTTTTCTAGAATTCCTATCGAGTTATAAAATCTGATCTTATTTCATTGAATTTATTGCGCCATTCTGTCCTGATGAATATATGATAGAAGAAGAAATAGAACCATTTTCTGCACTTTCCTTTTTTTAATCTTTAATTTCAAGTCCAGTTCCCATATGCATTTGGGAAACAGAGGGATCTACAATGTTTAATGTGTACAGTTATGTGCATTTTAACTCTGAACTTTAGAGATTAACTATGCCTTCCTTCTCTGCAGTGTGCTCCCTGCTGTATGCATGATAATGAATTGAAGACAAGGGAAGGAAGGGAGCTACTCTAGGGCAATTGTGCCTGGGAAAGAATGTAGCTTTCATCGGGTTTACCAGGAAACCCGAACCTTCCTATGGAAATGTGACTTAGGTTTCTGAGTGCCTACACATATGTTCAGGGTATTTTTAGAAAAAGGCACAGGGCATCCATTTTTCTCTCCTATGCCTTTTACATTCAATAGCAAGTGGTTTAACATGAAATGCTGGATAATGACAAACTGAGTAGTTGCATTAATGAGTGTTGATTTTGTATAGAGAAGGAAAGTGCAGGGAGGGAACAGGATTTCTGTGTCTTCGCTCTTTGAATGGAGATGTATCCAAGGTTTTTGACAAATCATCATGATTTTATGCGGAAGGGATGATCTGGTGGGCCTGGTAGTGCAGATCTGTGACCCAGCACTATGGGAGGCTGAGGCAAGAGAATAGCAAGTTTGAGCCTCAGCCACTCAGCAACACCCTGCCTCAAAATCAAAAGCCAAAAATCATCTGGGGATGGAGCTCATTGTGAAGGCCCGAGGTTCCATCTTCAGCACCAAAAATGAAAAAGAAAAAAAGGCTAATCTGCTTGAGGAAATATGTTGAGAGTCATAAAGTGTTAATCGAATCATATCGATCAATCAATCAATCTATCTATCCATGTATCTATCTCTATCTATCTATCTATCTATAGATTATTTTTAATGTATCTTGAATTTCTCCCAAGCCTGTATAAAGTCTCTGTAGGCTAACATTTACAAGAACAACACAAAATTTACTTGCTTGAGTTTATCTGAAAACACTAATGCTCTCTTTCTTGCCATACATAGATTAAAAACAACAAGAAGAAACCCAGTTATGCCCAGGGACTATCCCTCAGAGCTCAGAAACCAGGTGACTTAAGATCTCCAGTGTCCTTTGACATCTTTGTCCTTGTCTATTTCTCCTTCTCCCCGAGGTTCGCTGCACCCTTAGGACAGGAAAACTCCTGCTGCGTGTCGGTGCATCCATGATCACCCAGCATATTGCCTGGTCATCCAAGGGGACCAGTAAGTGATTCTTGCATTGAACTTACAGGTAGTGCTTTGCCATCTCCTATACCGGCTACTTCTCTATGGGATGCCAGCAGCAGCCTGTGCGTGCTCTCACCTTTGTTATTAATGATGCCAAGAACCTTTCACAGACTTTGTTCCTGTTGGAATAGAGAGCTGGACACGAATGAGCTCCAGTGCTTCTTATGGCGTCCAAGGACTTTTATCATTTTTGTGAGCATGAGCTTTGAGTTTGTGCAGATCTGGGTATGAATCTTAACTTACTGCCTGGTAACATTGCCTTGGGAAAATTCCTTAAGTTACAGTGCCTGAACTGGAAGCGATCAACAAACGTATTTTGAATGAATTAATAGTCTGTAAGCCTCATTTTAATTTTTCTTAAAATAGGATGTATACATGATGTTAAAACATCCATCTAAGAAAACAGAAAAAATAAGATTATTTTGGTATTTTACAAATACATGTGTGGATATTCATCTGTCATTCTTTTTTTTTTCTATATATAGATTTTAATTGGTTCTGAATTATCTATCTATCTATCTATCTATCTATCTATCTATCTATCTATCTATACACACTTAATTTCAAGGAAGGAAAATATCCAACATTTATTGTATATTAATATGGCTCCTTTTGTTCCCATACATGGTGCTTAATTTTATCCCCGTAGCAACCAGCTGAGGTCACTGAGGTTTTCAGCCACATTTTGTAGAACAGAAAAAAATACTCACCCTCCAGAAAAAAACTGATTTACCTGAAGTTATACCAATCACCAAAAGATGACTAAAACCTAGAGTTTCTGTTAAAATTTAGTAGGCTCAGCCCGTTGCCCTGTTGTTTTCTTAGCGAACAACATTTCTGAAATGAACAGAACATTTATTTACCTCTGCCCACCAGTTCCTCTTGATGAAACACAGGGGAAGAGGCCAGAGGCCCCAATTGTTCTGCAACTTTTATGCTAGTACACTCAGGTTACTTTTTTGATCTCTACAGTTTGTTTGTGGGTGGAATATGGAAGAACAGGAAGGGAGAAATATTCCATTAAGCTGGACAGCTGTGTTTGTGTTTGCAGCTGTTCCTGTGCACACAGGGCCACAGGGAGACCCTGTTGCTGGCAGGCAGAATAGCTGGTGTCAAGGTCAGCAGACAAGTTAGGGTGTAGGAACAACAGAGCCTCCTGTGTGGGCACAGGGCAACCAGCTGAAGCATGAGGAAAGTCAGGAAGAAATACACCAAGTCTTGCTTAAATGAGGATTCTTCAGCTGGAAGCATTATCATCACCTCTTTTAAAAAATATTAAGCATGTTCATATCTTAATGTAGGCAAGCCAGCAGTGTAGATGTGGTATGGCTTGCTTGTAACCATCAAAATATTGATGGTTTTAAGAAGGAGAATAGATACTGGCTTAAAGTAAATAATATCTACAAGTAAGTGATATAATACACCAAAAGATTATATGTGCTATGGAGAAAAATTGGGCCAGGAAGAAGATACAGTACAATATGAATGTTTTCCCTCTTTTCTGGCCCGTGGTAATAATTTCATGATTTAGTTTTTTCCTGTGTCAGCTTCTGATTGTTGGGGCTGTTTTGATTCTCCCTTACTGACTTCTCTTTTTTTTTTTACCCCTGGAAATAGCAAGTCTTGAAGTTTGCGTTCTGTGGGAAAAGCATGTGGTTGCCAATATGGTGTGGATTTAGGAGTATATGAGAAAGGGAAGGGAGAAAAAACGAAGCTCATTATTTAAAGGTAAGTGGTATTGTAAGTCTATAGTGAAATCTGTCTTTTTCTTGCTTGGTTGTTTTTACATTTAATATATTTGCAATACTGCATTGATTCTGACTTGTTCAAGACCCACTTTTAGCTGTTAAAAATCTGACTGCCCAGTAGGATGACATTTCTATTCTCCACACACATCCTTTTTCCCTTCAAAAGGGATTCAGGCATCTGACATCAGAATGGAGTAGACACAACACAACACATGAAAGACAGTTTGGACTCAAGAAAGGAAGAGGCTGCAACCGTGCACAAGTTGACACTCAACAGCCTCAAGGCCTTCCCCCTGTGATGGTCAGATGAGAGGACATGCCAATTGAGCAGAAAGAAGAGTGTGTCCTTTCATCTAATCCCCCCAATTTTATTAATATGTATAAGTGCAAAACACAAAGTTTACATTGATCTTGAGTATTATGTACACATACATATGGGAGCAAAGTTATAAATCCCTTCCTTCTCTCTTTTTGACCCTCCCCACTCCACCCCTCCAGTTCCCATTATTTCCCACATTAAGTTCCATGAAAGAGTTGGAGTCTCGGTTTCTCAAATCAGAGAAACAATTTGATATTTCACTTTCAGCTTCTGACTCACCTCATTAAGCATGGTGGTCTCAAGTTGACTCCATTCACCTACAAAGCCTCCAAACTATCTGTCTTTATAGATGAGTACTGTTCCATTGTGTATAAATACCACAGTTTGTGTACAGTAGTGTTCCATTGTGTATAAATACCACAGTTTGTGTACCCATTGGTGTGGTGATGGGTATTTTGGTATCTTCACATTTTAGCTATTGTTAGTTGTGCTGCTATGAACATGAGTGTACAGGTTTTTAACTCTTTTTGGAAAATTCCCAAAAGAGATATTGCTGGATCAAAGGGGATATTTATTTCCGATCTTTTGAGACACTTCCATGCTGCTTTCCATAGTGGTTGTACCAGTTTACATTCCCATCATCAATGCAACAGGATTCCTTTTCCCCCACAGCCTCGCAAGCAATGATTGCTATTTGTGTTCATGATATAGGCCTATCTCTCAGAAGTTAGATGGTATCTTAGCAATGTTTTTATTTGCATTTCTCTTATGGCTATGGATGTTGAACATCTTTTCATGTATCTTTTGGCCATTTGAACTTCATCTTAGAAATGCCTATTCATTCCTTTTGCTCATTTTTTCAGTTGGCTCTTTGATTTTGAGGGGCTTACTTTTCTTCATTTCCCTGTATATTCTGGTTATGAGTCTCTTACTTAAGGTATTGGTGCTGAATATTTTTTCCTAGTCTGTCAGTTTTCTTTTTACTCTGTTGATAATTTCCTTTGCCTTACAGAAACTTTTTAATTTGACATAATCCCATTTGTTAATACTGGGATCTATTTCTTTTACTTCTGGTGTCTTATTAAGAAAGTCTTTGCCTACACCTATGTCTTTTAGATATTTGCCTGATTTGTCTTCCAGAAGGTTCAATGTTTCAGTTTTAATATGCAAGTCTTTGATCCACTTTGATTTAAGTTTGGAGCATGGTGACAGGTGTGTGTCTAGATTCATTTTTCTGCATGTGGATGTCCAATTTTCCCAGCACCATTTGTTGAAGAGTCTATCCTTTTTCCAGTGTATTCTTGTGGCTCCTTTATTGAAGATTAGGTAGCTGAGGATATTTTAGCTTGTCTCTGCACATTCAACTCTGTTCCACAGGTCTACCTGTCTGCTTTTGTACCACTGCCATATAGCTTTTTTTTTATACAACTATTGCTTTATAGTATAACTTGATGTCTGGAGTTGTAATGCCTCCTGCCTTAGTCTTGATGCTTAAGATTATTTTGGCTACTCTAGGTCTCCTTTGGTTCCATATGAACTTAAGGATTATTTTTCCATGTTCTGTGAAAAAATTGTTGGTATTTTGATAGAAATTGCATTGAATCTTTCTATCATTTTTGACAGTGTAGTCATTTTGATTATATTGATTCTGCCAATCCAAGAACAGGAGACATCTTTCCATTTTCTGATGTCATCTCCAAATTCTTTCTTCAGTGGAATGTAGTTTTCTAAGGTTCTTCACTTTCTTGGTTAGGTATACTTCTAGGTATTTAGCTTTTTGCTGGTCTATTGAGAATAGGATTATTTTTCTGAGCTCTTTCGCAGCGAGGTCATTGTTGGTGTATAGAGAAGCTTTTGATTTTTTTTAGTATTGATTTTGTAGTCTGCAATTTGGCTGAATTTGTTAATTATTTCAAAGAATTTCATAGTGGGGGTTTGGGGGTCTTCTATGTAGGTGATCACATCATCTGCCAATAAGGATAGTTTGACTTCCCCCTTTCCAATGCAACTTCTCTTTATTTCATTTTCTTGTCTGATTGCTATGGCAAGTGTTTTAAGGACTATGTTGAATAAGAGTGGTGAGAATGGACAGCTTTATCATGTTACTGATTTGAGAGGAAACGCTTTTAATTTCTCTCCATTTACTATAATATTTGTGATAGGATTGGCATATATGGCTTCTCTGAATTTGAGATAAGGCCCTTCTATACCTGTTTTTCTCAGAGTCTTTATCATGAAAGGGTGTTGAATTTTATCAGAAGTTTTTTCTGCATCAGTTGAGATGATCGTGGGTTTTTTTTTCTTTTGTTGATGTGGTTTATTACATTGATTGATTTACATATGAATGAAGCCCATTTGGTCATGGTGTATGATCTTTCTTATTACTTGTTAGATTCTATTTGCCAGAATCTTTTTAAGAATTTTCGCATCTATATTCATTAAGGATACTGGTCTATAGTTTTCCTTCCTTGTTAAGTCTTCGTCTGGTTTTGGGACTGAGGTGATGCTATCCTCCAGAAATGAGCTTGGTAATATTTCTTCTCTTTCAACTTCATGGAACAGTTTGAGAAGAATTGGAATTATGTATTCCCTGGGGTACTGAAAAAATTCTGTTGTGAGTCCATCTGGTCCTGGGCTTTTCTTTTTCTTTTCTTTTCTTTTTTTTTGTTTTGTAGGTAAAGATTTTATTACTGCTTCAATTTCTTTGTGTGTAATGTGGTTGTTCAAAATTTTTGTGGCTTCTTCATTCAATGTTGCTATTTTGTATGTGTCTAGGAATATATCCATTTCTTCCCAATTCTCTAAATTGTTAGAATGCAGGTGTTCAAAATAATTTCTCATAATAGTCTGAATTTCTAAAGAGTCTGTTGTAATTTTACCCTTTTCATTCCTAAGTGTATTAATCTGTGCTTTTTCTTTTCTTCTTTTCGTGAGTTTAGCTAGAGGTTTGTCAATCTTGCTTATTCTTTCAAAGAACCAGGTCTTTGACTCATTAATCTTATTTATTGTCATTTCAATTTCATTAATTTCAGATCTAATCTTTATAATTTTTTTCTCCTCCTGCTTTTTGGCTTAGATTGTTCTAGTTTCTCTAGGGTTGTAAGGTGCATCATTAAGGTGTTTATTTGTGTCTGCTCTGTTCTTTTGATGTGTGCATTTATGGCTATGAATTTCCCTTTCAAGCCTGCTTTTGCTGTGTCCCATAGATTCTCGTACTATTTAGTCCCTTCATCATTTAACTCAATGAAGTTTTTGATTTCTTTTATGATCCATTGTTTGGTCAGTAGTAAGTTGCTTAGTCTCTATGTATTTGTGTATTTTCTTCTGTTTGTTTTGCTATTAAGTTGAATTTTTATCCCATTATGATCTGAAAGTAAACAAGGAATTATTCCTACTCCCTTGTATTTATTTAAGCATAGCTTATGACCTAGAATATGTTTTATTTTTAGAAAATGTTCCATGTGCTGCTGAGAAGAATGTGTGTTCTGTTGATGTTGGGTGGAAAACTCTTTAAACATCCAAGTTTTCTATAGTATTATTTAAGTGTTGGATATCTTTGTAAAGTCCCCTGCTGTAATTGTATTGGTGCCTATATGTCCTTTCAGATCTAATAATTTTGGGATTACATAATTGTGTGCTCCAGAGTTGAGAGCATATGTATTTGTGATTGTGAATTTTTCCTGTTCTACTGTTCCCTTAACCAGTATATAGGGACCATTTTTGTCTCTCTTAATCTGTTTTGTTTTGAAACCTAATGAGTCTGAGACTAATATAGTTACCGCTACTTGTTTTCTGGGCCCTGTTTCATGAACTATTGAATTCCATACTTATGATTTCAGTTTATGAGTTTCCATGTAGGTGAAGTGTGTCTCTTGTAAGCAGCAAACTGTGGGTTTCTGTTTTTTGATCCAGTCAGACAGTCTATGTTTTTCAGTAGATGAGTTGAGGTCATTTGTGATTAGTCATTATTGACGTAAATTTGCTATGTTTTGCCATATTTATGGTTTTTCAGCATTATTTACTACACTTACTATCTTCTTAGCTTATTCTTCTATATCTGTTGTCTCTTTTTCTCTGGGTTCTTTGGTGTTGTTAGCCTCTCTTTGCTTTCTAAGTGTCCTCTATGTATTCTCTGCAGGGCTGGTTTAATGGCTACAAATTTCTTTCAGCTTTTTATATCATGGAAAGTTTTAATTTCTTCCTCTAATTAAAAAAATATTTTTGCCAAGTAACTTTATTTTCTAGGTCTGACATTCTATTCTGAAGATGTTCAATGTAGTTGCTTATTATTTTCTGTGTTTTTTACTTCCTGAATATCTGCATTCATTTTTTTTTTTTTTTGTATCTCTGTTGTGTTCTTTCATTTCTTGTATTGCCTTCATTATCTTCTGGTTCATTTCTTCTGTGGTCTTCTCTATTTGCTTTTCAAGGCTTGTTTTTAGCTTAACTATGTGTTGGTGTAGCTCTTGTGCTATCTGTTTTATTTCCTGCTTTAATTCAATGAATTTCTGGGCCCAGAGATACCATTATTTTTGCCATTTTCATCTTTGGATTCTACAATTTCAGTATCCCTGGTATCATCTTCTGGGATGTCAGGTCATTTTGTAGGAGATTTATTACCACTATTTCTCATGGTTCTGCTGTCTCTGGTTGTCTCTGGTGCTCAGGATAGAATGGTTTGGAGAAGGCCCAGTCCTAGATGTCTCTGACAGGGTGATGGAATTCCTGGTAC